>JAODAL010037214.1:0-40696 GCA_025379985.1 Phyllomedusa bahiana | reverse complement strand
TGATAAACCTTTCCCGCTACACTCGAGTCACCGTCGGCGTCCGGGTCTGCAAGGGGCCGGGGTGCCAGGGGGAATCATCAACGAGGACTCCTCGTGAACAAACAGCTGACCCTCGATTTTACCCCAAGTCCCCGGGGCATCTCTTCAGTGTATGCAACTCCTTGGGCGCATACAGCTGATCTCTGTTACCCATAACACCAGGACCTGCCAGGCCCGAGCGCTGGCGGGGATACTTCCGCTGTATGCGCTCCGGGAGCGCATACACTAAGATACATTGCGACAGAGACGAGTGCGATACCGGCACGGTGGCTGAGTGCATCACGCTGCCTCGCACCCTGAGACATCATGCTGCCTGTCGGGGAAGGGACAAGCCCAGGAAAAGGTGAGTATTTTTTTTAAAAAAACACTGCCTAAATCGCCAAAACCTCCATGGAGACAATACCTGCCATAACTGCCTATACCTGCTATGGGGACAATGCCTCCCATACCTGCATATAGCTGCTATGGGGGACATATATCCGCCTATGGGGGACATGTACCTGCCTATACCTGCCTCTGTGGGATATATACCTGCCTGTATCTGCATAGGGGGACTTAAACTGCCTATACCTCCCTAGGGGGGACATTAAACTGCCTATACCTCCCTATGTAATTTTATTGTACCATTTTATTTTAAAAATTTACCAGTAGCCTCAGCTTTTTCCACTCTATTTTAACTCACAATAAGTTTTTCCCATTTTTTTTGGCAAAGTGGTTTTTTGGGTCGGCTTTATTCAGTATAAAACGTACTTTCATTTTTTTTTAACGTTTTTCGACTACAATGTGGGAACCCACATTATGCTGGTTTCTGTTATAAATTATAATAAATCTGTTGGGTGGCTGGTGCCCACCCCCACTAACCACACCAGACCACCTTCTCCCGTTACTTCTTAAAAGTGATGAGAGGGATTAAAAAATGGTAAAGATTCATAAACTTTGCTAATTTGTGTTTTTTCTCAAGTGTCAAAATGCCCCTTGTGCAACCCTCGGGGATTTCATATTCCAATTTTTCACAAATTCCACATCAAGATCCACTTCATTATCTGTCTCCTAATTATTTGAATGGGAAATATGTGACATAATTTACACTGTAAACTGGGGGTGCAATTTTTATTGAAATGGGAAACAAGAAGGAAAATGTTGAATCCATGTTGGACATAAATTACGTCCAAAACAGCGTCAAAATCCACTGCTCAACAGGAAATCCGCGGCAGACATCTATGGGCATCACCGTGGATTTCTGCTATAAATTCTGCATCAAGTTTTTTTTAACGTGAAAACACCAACTTGTGAACGTACCATAGGAGGACACTTTCAGCTGTAGCTTTTATCTAAGAATCACTAAATGGCAGATCAGAGATAGATCCGCTTAGCCTTAATTTATAAGAACAATCCAAATCAAGAAAAACGTCAAAACTTAGCTTTTACTAAATCAATCATATAAGACAATAAAACATGAGCTATAAATAACAACAAAGTAAACCAAGATGTCTCAAGTATGTTCACTTTATACAATACAGAGATACAGTCATAACATACCAAATAAGGATTATTTTTAGACTTAAACCCGATGAATCCAAGGGGGAAAAAGCCATAGTATAAAATTTGTAACCTGTGGAGAGGCGCAAAATCAAAATCAAGAAGAGACAAAAAACCTGATAAAAAGTTGTCACTTAATAGTGATCAACATTAGACCAAGATAGTCCTCAGGCCATATGATGATAAATTGAACAGTCCAATTTATCATTTGCCCTGAAGACTATCTTGGTCTAATGTTGATCACTATTAAGTGACAACTTTTTATCAGGTTTTTTTGCTATAAGGTATATGAGGATTCAGCCTCCATAGTGTGGGGTTGCCCCTTTCAGGGCAAGTGTTGTGCCGGTCAGGCAGGGCATACTATCAGTACATAGGGATATATACATTTATTATTTATCAAGATATTCCATATTTTGCAACTCTCCACAGGATACAGATTTACAACGTGGGGCTATTTTCCCCTCTGGATTTCTCGGGGCCCCCCAATCTATCAAAAAACCCCTAGTTTTTTGTATATGAGTTATAAAAATAAAACCAAAATTGGACACTTAGTTTTTCCCTTTGTTGTTATCTATATCTTATGTCTTAGGGTAGGTTCACACGGCGTCTCTGACACGTTTTTTCAATACATAAATTTACATATTGAAATCGGTCTGAAATTTGCATCCAAAAAATGTATCCAAAAACACATCTGTAATGCGTATTTAGATACGTATTTGATGCCTGTTTGGAAACGTTTTCCAGATGCATATTTCACTACATTAACACTAAATTAACAGACATTGAGATATAACACAGATATTCAAATTTGGGACGCAATGCTTATTTTAGGCACGTAAACGCATCTAAATACGTACCAGAAAGCGTGATATGTATTTGGATACGCTCAGCCTCCAAAACCGCACCCCATTGTTGTTGTGGGGATTTTGCATGCATAAAACAGATCAAGAATTGAAATGTCACTTTTTTGTCTGTCTGCAAAACGCAATGCAAAAATTATGAAAAAAACGTATTGTTGAAAGACGGACCTTTTTAATTTTAAACATTACATCTACGGAACATTGTAAATACCATTTTTTACGTATAGCATCAAAATACACGTTTCAAATACACTGTGTGAACATACCCTTATTGTCTTATACGACTAATTTAGTAAACGTTTTAGCCATTTTTCTTGACTGGATTTTTCTTGTAGTTTGTATCTAGGTTGCAATGACATCTTCTTGCTTGCAATGTACTTACCCGGGTAATTGAACAAGGGTGTTTGACACGGGGAAATACGTATCCATATTTTCCAAGACTCACAAGGGGAAAAATTATATAGGGGGGGCTTGTTTAACTCCTATTTTGGCATAACATTTAAACTATGAACTAAAAGGAGGTATGTAGATTGCTTAGAACCAGATGCATTTTCTTACAGCTCTGCAACTTTTTAGAAATTCCACCATGGATTTGCTGATGAGAATTCTCAGGGCACAATACAACTATGCACAGTGTTGCGGATATATGTCAAATTTGACCTATATCTAAGCCATTGCAGCTGAATCGAACTTTGGTGAAAATCGCCAGAAAATGGATCCTAACTCTAAATTGGATTTAGGAATAGGATTAGGGCTTATAGGAGTTTTAAGGGGCTTAGGGTTAGCTTACCTTTCAGCTTCATTCTGGGTACTGCATTGTTCCAGGCCTTGCATCGCTCCTGCTGTGGTTTCACTTATGGTTTCCATAGGTTACCCATATGTTTTGGGAACTGGATGTGACTAATGACATTCAATATCACTTTCACCTGGCACGCAGTGATAGGTGATTGCCTAGGGCACCTACCCCTGTCTCTGAGAATTGGGGCATAAAGATGTATGGAATAAGCTCAGCCCTCTATGTACACGGCTGGTGCTGGCTGTCAGTAACCGCTGGCACCTGACTTCAGCGACCAGGACCGGAAATAGCTTCTGTCCATTTAACTACTTAGATGCTGTGGTTAATGTGACTATGGCATTTTAGCATTTTATACCATATTTGCAAAACCCTTCTGGTTTTGCTGAAGACTCCTGCAAATAGGAGAGACCTCTTGCTCCCCCAAGAGAGTTGGGGAACCAAGAACTGGGTGCTATCTGTGGGGGATAGGGTGTCATACAGCAAATATGGTTATATTGGAGGGAGCGTCCTCTTCCACCGCCTAACCAGTGTCACGGTCCATACCGCTGTACCCGTTGTGGACTGAAGACATGGCCTTGTCCCTTTTGTGTTCTTGTGTTTGTCCCAGTACCTGCACATCCCTTGTTTATTGTGTACTTACCTGCTCCTGATCCTGCTTTGCCTCCTATTCCTCCCGGTGTTTGCGGCGCCGCTATCGGATTTAAGAGAGCTGTGGATTACACATCGTCCCCCGCGCCTACAATGCGATCGTAATGTACACGCGGGGGGAGAATTGACATATCAATTGTTAGCGGCGATTACGCGTCGCTCACAATGCATGCCTATGGGGCTTGCACCCGCACCCCCCCACCCCCCTTCCCTCCCCGTGTTGGAATTAGCGCTGATTAGCCGTGTTCCAAAACACCCGGGGTTTTCCACCCTCCCCCCCCCTTAAAATACCCCCCCCACCCCACCCTTTCTTAAATTCCCCCCCTCAAAACTCTAAACCCTTAAAAAATAAAAACCTCCCCCCTACTTTTTTAAAAGCCTTTTTCCTGCGTTTACATACCGGGGATAATGAAGGTGAATTGGGCCGCCCACCGCCAGACATGGTGTGAACATACCCTAAAAAAAAAAAAAAAAAAGGCTAAGAAAGACATAAATAAAAAAATACCCAGTTAGGGTATGTTCACACGGCTTATGGAACCACACGCTGATCAGCACGTAATTCCAAAGCACAGAGGAGCCGGTTTGGTGCCGGCCCCATAGACATGCATTTCCACGCTAATGGCCTAAACAATTGACATTGACACGCACGATCGTATTGTACGAGCGGGGGGACGACGCGTAATCCATAGCTCTCTATAAGAGCTATGAATTACCGTTATTGTGGCGCACATTTCGCCACGTATAAAGCGCAATACGTGGTAAAATACACAACCCAAATTTCTCTCAAAATAAGCCGTGTGGACATACCCTTAGATTAAAAAAATTGAAATTTCCCATTTTTCTGTAACAAAATCTCTATCTATAGAAAATTAAAAGAACAAACAAAACCTATGTATAATTGGTATCTCTGCAACCGTAGTGACCCAAATTATCAAAAAGTATTTTTGTTGTGCAAACATGAAAAGAAAATCATAAACTATGTAACTATGGTACTGCCATAATTGTACTGACCCACTGAATAAAGTTATCACAGTATGTTTACTACATGGTAAATGGTTTTAAAGGAGTTGTCTCTTACATCGATTCATCTTACTTCAGTCCTGTTTTCTATTTTTTTAATTCAGGGGCGTATTTACTGGCTACTACTGGCCTGCATTGTTGAGCTGCTTCGGACACCAGGTCTGTAGCTATAACAACCAGCGCTGGCAGCCTATCAGGAGAGATCGAACAGGTCTGTAGCTATAGAGACCTGAGGAGCTGATGCAGCCCATACAAGAGGGGATATCTAGGAATAGGTAGGACACTGTTAATGGACACATTTTGCAAAGTGACTTGTTTTTGCAAGATATTTAACATAAAAAGCAATCCTTGTAGTGAGACAACCCCATTAATTTAAAATGCAAACAAAAACAATGGCAGAATTACTGCTTAGGGGTTAAAAAGAGAGGTGGTCAGAACGCTCCTGTTGATTTTAATGGGAGCACCAAGTATAGAGAAGAGACCCGCACCTATTACACATTGATAGCTTATCCTGTTGCTATGTCATTAATGTGTATGACAGGAATACCCCATTAAGACCAAAATAGTCCTGCTCCTTAAGGGGTTAACAAGCTGCTTGGTGACTGCTCACCTGTTAGCAATGTGATTCATGCTGGTGATGGGCAATGCATGGTATTATACTCTTGCTGTTTTTAGAGAAGGACTGACTATTTCATCTGGAAGAATCACATTCTGCTGGTAAATAAACATCATTTCATTTCCTTCCTGTAAAAGAGACACATTGAGCATTTTCTGGAATATTTATGGTGGGTTTGTATCTGCAGGTACCACCATTATTAGAGGTCATATAACTCATAGGAGATTACTTGTAAACTATATGTAACATGTAAGAAAAAGGACATTGTCACATTAGTGAGCACTGAGCTTTTCTATCCATTAACTGCTGCATCATTTGTGTACACAGCACCTGACGGCTTGCCACTAACGTGAGCTCCTCTACCGGTTATAAAACACAGGGATGTTGCTGTATTTTGGTTCCATATCAAACAGATCTATGTGTTCATATTGTGCCTATATTTGTCATATACTGGATGAGGCATTTTGGTGCCCTGGACAAATAGAGTAAGTGCCCCTTACCATCTACCTCCACGAAAAATTAAAATCTCTGTCCTTGACCTGACACACCGTGCTTACAGCTGTGCCCTCCTTAGCTACGTGGAATAGAGGAAAAAACGCTATTGCGGCATCTTTTTTGGAGGTGCGGTATAAATGGCACGTTATCATATTCTGCAGGTCAGTACGATTCCAATGGTTTTTTGTAGCGTCATTTTCTGAAATCAGTAACTTTTTGTCCGTCTACAGACCTGTGGGAGGCCTTGGTGCTTTTTGTAGACTGAATATGGTTTTTGTTAAAACCATTTTCGGATACCTGTGACTTTTTGATTACTATTTACTTCAATTTTTGGGGAGGCAAAGCGACCAAAAAAACGCCACAATTTTGGTGCTGGGTATTTTTTTTATGGCCTTCACTGTGCACGACATTTAAGGTTATATATTAAGAGACTTTTACAGATGCTGCAATACCAATTATCTGGTTATTATAAGTTTTTTTTTAATTTTTTTTGCTTATAATTTTTTTTTTTTAAGTTTTAAAATTTTTTTTTTTATAATTTTAACTTTAGTCCCACTAGAGGGAGCCAACATTTCTAAACTATTCTGCAATACTACTGTATAGCAGAACAATGTGCAGTTACAGCTCTGCTATTATATCCTGCCTCAGGCCTGGTGTAATGGGGGAGTAAAATGACAGGACAGGGAGTGACTGGTGGTTGGCACCAACAATTGTGAAATAGAGGAGCTGACCTGAAGATGTAAGGGGGCGCTCCCCTTCTGCATAAGGGTAGGTTCACCTGGCTTAGATTGCCGCGTATTTTGGCACGCATTTCGCTTTATACACCGCGAAATGCGCTACGCAATTATGGTAATTCATAGCTCTCAAAGAGAACTATGGATTACACATCGTCTCCCTGTGCGTACAATATGATCGTATTGTGCGTGCAGGGGGAGAACTGATATGTCAATTGTTAGCGGCAATTATGCGCCACTGACAATGCATGTCTATGGGCCCGGCACGCCCACTCCACTCCCACCCCTTGCTTTGGAATTGTGCGCTGATTAGCGTGTGGTTCCAAAACACGCGGCGTATTGTGGCGCGTACTATACACGCCTACACGCCACAATAAGCCATGTTAACATACCCTAACTGCTTAGATGCTGCGATCATGTTAATTGGATTGGAGTTATCAAGGCAGGTGCCAGGTGTAGCCAACTGCCAGCACCAAAAGTGTATACTTGCATCTCCTAAGGGTATGTTCACATGGTGTATTGCAGCACACACTGTAAACGCCACAATATGCTGGGTGTTTTAGAAGTACGCGCTGGCCAGCACGTACCTCTAAAGCCTGGGGGGAGGGGGCAGCCCCATTCACTTCTTTTATCCACAGCGCGTAAACGCAAGGAAGAAGTGACATGTCACTTCTTTCTCCCAGTTTACAATACGCGCATATTGTACACCAGGGAAGACCGGCATAATTCATAGCTCTATATGAGAGCTATGATTTCTGTAATTACGGAGCGTATTTTGGGCGCATTGAAGCGCAAGTACACGCTAGAGATGATCACATCTGATTTGGACATGGAATCTGTGTCAGATTTCAAATCTAAATCCAATTGCAGTCCTCGTCCCATTAATTAAAATGGGAAATCCACATGTCGGCGCATTTGATGCAGAATTTTTCTATCAAAATGGGCCTGCTGCATTTATAAACCTTTCTACGCAGATTTTAGATGTGAGTTCCGCATAGGAAAATCTCCCATTTGCACAAACCCTTAACTGACCATGGGGGAGAGCAAAAAAATGTTTTCCCAACCTCAGAGTGATTTGACCTAGAAAATGGATCTTCACAAAGGTTTAGGAGCAAGAATGCCAGTTAAATGACATTCACAGTCAATTTGTTAAAATTGGAGACATTTTGGACCGTGTTTATAAGCTAAAGTAGAGGTCTGCTAGTTTTCTTTGCCAGTTTGCTTGATTTTGTTGTGTTTTTGCCGCAGTTGTCCCTAAATTCTTTCACAGAAAACATTGGTTGTACAAAACGGCATTAAAAACATAAAACTAGTATTTGTAAGTACACACTGAGAGTGTTTGTGCAGGTTAGGCTAAGCTCACACTTGGGTTAGAGGTTCAATTCAGAACCTCCATTGGGAACAATGGAGAAAAAAATTCCGGTAAAACAGACACCATGGCAGAAAAACCCGACAGATTCCATTGTAGTTAATATTGTCCATTGTAAAATGGATCCACTTCCACCTCTGCAACTCAGGTTCTGAATGGAAGCCCCGATGCGAGTGTGAGTCTTGCCTTTGGCTGGGTTCACACTTTTGTTTCTTGCTTCACTTCAGGTACCTGCCTCTTCGCCAGTTGTACACCTTTTGCGTTCCCAGAATGTGTGTACGTTTGTCAAGTAGAGCAATCATAGTCTAAATAAGACTACAGAACATTTTCTCTCTTCTCTATGGATACTTAAAGCAGAGCAAGATGTTAGATGGTAATACGGCCTCATTGTCCTTGCACTCATGAGTTCAAAGTATTAGTCCGTGTGTTTAAGTTTTTGACAGAAACTACCTCCATTATCACACTTGTAAAGCAAAAAAAAAAAAAAAAGCGCTACATTTTTATTTCCCCAGTTTTGCCACAATTGTTGTTGTGATTATAAAAAATCCACATGTTTTTTATGTTTTTTTCCATCATTTTTCTGGTCAAATAATTGTCCTTTCTTGGGTTGGTCATAGAGTGAAAATTCAAAGCTGGGGACCATACAGTCCAGTGGTGGAACCTCTTAAAAAGAAGGTAGTAAGAACAGTGCTGATTTCCCCTGCTGTATGAACATTGTATGTACGCTGCTTATTACAAATGAGTCAATCGTAAAAATAGTAATGCTAGCATGAAGAGAATTAGTCCTATAATAATCATTCACACTGATTTACTGTTTTGTATCAGGTATGGCTGGTAGAGGAAGAGGGCGAGGGGCAAACTTTACATTTGACTTGCAAGCAATCGGCTTTTCAAGGGGTGATGCCCTTCCAGAGACTCAAGCACAGCCCATGCCCCTGTTCCCTGTAAGTGGAGCGAGAGTTGTTGATGCTATGAATAAAATGAAAGGAAATATAAGGAAAGGATTAAAGTCTGAATCTGGCTTGTCAGTTCTGTTATTCTGATCCAGTACTGTATCCATTACATGACGGTCACCAACAGGGTTCAACAAACCCCCTCGACTTTAGTGGGGTCTGTTGGTTTCTCTTTTAATGTTCATTTTTCCCAAAAAACATAGCTTTTTTTAATTTTATTTTTATTTTTTTGCAAGTTTGATGAAATCTCCAATGCAGATCTCAACAAAACTCCTTTCAATTTGGTGAAAATCTGGCCTCTACCAAAAAAAAAAAAAAATAAATGTAATAATGGATAGTAGAAACTATATACCCCTGGATCAAATGTTTTGTACATTATATGCTACTTTATGAAGATTCTTGTTCTTATTGTATAGAACACTGAGTTTTAGGAATGTTTGTGTATTACAGATTTAATGTGTGTAATAAGGTGTTGGAGTTACTGGTTAGGTAGATCAGCTGTTTACAGTACCGGAGAATGCGGACACACACACAGCGATGGGTGTATACTGCCATTTTGGAGCTAATCCAGTCTGCGCCCTTTATTCATAGTGCGGCATAAACAAGGTTTTTCAATATAAGCAAATATCAGGTGCATGACGTGTTTGGCTAGGTCTACACTGCATTGGACAAAAAACTCACTGAAAACCAAATCCTAAAAACGTTCATAAAACTAGGTTTTGTGTCCACTGCCTGTCAATTGCTGCTGAAAAAGTCCTTTATTGGCGCGTTTTGCATTTTTTTGCACGCTTTTTTTCATAAATGCAATGCATTATAATTGCTGTGGGTTTCTGCAAAAAAAATTTGCTGCTTTACAACATAGATTTCAATAGTAAATTTTCCGCCCTGCTCAGTCGGGTTTTTTGTTTTTTTTGTTTTTTTTTTCCCAACATTTCAAAAAACAATCCGTAAAACAGAACAGAAAGTTCTGCGTAGATAACAGAACGTTTTTACTACACAAGTCTATGGGAGCTCTTTTCAGTAATTTTTTCCGTGTTTTTATAAAATGAAAAAAGCTGAAATAACTGATGTTTTTCTATGCAGTGGAGAAATAGCCTTACAGATCAAGATATGTGTCAGCAGTTTATTATCTTTATTCAATTTGATTGGAAATTACAGGTGACTCTCACATACTCCTTTCCTAGCTTTGGTCTTGGGCTCTAATTAAAAAAAAAAAAAAAAATGTGACTATTCCTTACAGCCAAATAGGCTATTAAGCCCCTACACGTAAGCTATTAACCCTTTACTCTCACAGGGTCTTTCTATTTAGAGACTATTTGTATATAAGCTAAATTCTGTTTTATATATTTTTTTTTTCTTGCCTGTATCAGCATACAGACCACAAACCGGCTTTGTTGCTAGAAGGAGAAGAGCAAGAATATTTATTGGCCTTAAAAAAGGAACTACGAGGAAAATGGAAATACTTGCCATACTATATGGGAATAGACGATCAAAAGTCAAGTATGATATATTAATTTCTGTGTAATTTTTGACACCCCCACATAAACTATAAAACTATGAGACGTATGTTTAATTTGTTTTTACTCTGCACCATTTTTATATGGGGAAAAGCTATAGTAAGGCAAAAAAAAGGCTGCCATTAACGTTCACACATACTCATCCTTCTCTTTCCTTCAAACGTGGCAAGTGGAGTTGATACCAAAAAGTTCTATTTTGGTCTCATCTGACCACATGACTTTCTCCCATTCCTCTTCTGGATCATCCACATGGTCACTGGCCAACTTCAAACAGGTCTGGACACATGCTGGCATGAGCAGGGGGACCTTGCATGCCCTGCAGGGTTTTCATCCATGACGGTGTAGTGTGTTACTAATGGTTATCTTTGAGGCTGTGGTCTCGGCTGTATTCAGGTCATTGGCCAGGTCCTCCTGTGTAGTTCTGGACTGACTCCTGACTTTTCTCAGAATCATCCTTATCCCACTCCATCTTGAATAGAGCTCCAGACCAAGGAAGACTGACAGTCATCTTGAGTTTATTCCATTTTCTAATAATTGGATCAACAATTGTTGCTTTCTCACCAAGCTGCTTGCCTATTATCCTGAGGCCCATCCCAGCCTTGTGCAGGTCTACAATTTTGTCCCTAGTGTCCTTAGACAGCGCTTTGGTCTTGGCCATGGTGGAGAGGTTGGAGTGTGATTGATTGTGTGGACAGGTATTAATACAGGTAATGAGTGCAGAGTAGGAAGGCTTCTTAAAGAAAAACTAACAGGTCTGTGGGAGAATTCTTGCTGATTGGTAGGTGATTAAATACTTATTTCATGCAATAAAATGTAAATTATTATTATTATTATTTTTTTTTTTAACATTCTGTCTCTCACAGTTGAAGTGTACCTACCATAACAATTACAGACCTCTCTATTCTTTGTAGGTGGGAAAACCTGCAAAATCGCCAGTGTATCACCCAATACTTATTTTCTCCACTGTATCTGTATGTCTGGTCTGGGGGGTTTAGTCTGTGGCCTATTTAAATGTCTGTTAGTTCTGTTGATTCAGGGGTATTTGAGGGCTCTGTCTAAACAATTGCTTGTCTACATTTTTTAAGGTGTCAGGTGTGTCTTCTGTATTAATTCTTGGGTGTGATGAATGGCTCATGTAGTATTTGTGATATTTTTGTCCTATATGCAACCAAAAATTTCAAGTGACATGCTTTGTATAACGCTAGCTCAAAAGTGGTAATTCTTTTCATTAGGAAGAGGCATCAGTAGGTGTGTGGAGACTTATATGCCTTTCTCACCCCACTAAAATGTTAATTTATTCTAAAATGCTTATGGGGAAAAAAGCTAGGATTCTGCAGCGCCCCCTATTGAATGTAGCGCTCCTCAAGTCACTGAGAAATGTACACCATTAATTGTTGTGCATTTCTGCAAAAAAATGCACCAAAAACAGTGTGAAAGCACCCTAACAGTTAATTCATCTGCAGACAGCTGTTTCAGGGTGTTTGTCCCTTATCTGTGCCTCTCTCCTATCCAGACAGTGTTCTACCCTGTACTGTAAGTATAACTTGATTTATAAAAAGGTTGTACATCGAAGCATATTTAGCAGTCAGATCAGCCCTTTGACTTTGACATCTGGCTCTATTTGTAGAAGGTCTAGTGACATTGAAGGAGTGACTAGGAAAGCAAGAACTGCAGGTTCATATCTGCTATGGAGGTGCTGTTCAGAGCCTTTATTACAATAGGGGAACTGGATTTGATTCATAGTAGCCACTACCGGCGCGCGACGGATCCCATTGACTACAATGGGGGCCATTTGGGTGTCTGTTGTTTTAAATAGAGCAACGTGCTATTTTTATTTCTGTCATATTTAACAGAACCTGAGATGGAGGCTCCAAACAGAACATCAGAGGCAGATATGAACCCGCCCTTAACCTCTTTATCATGGAAGAAGAGTGCAAAATGCTGCTAGTTTTCTGATATTGGCCCGTCAGATTTCTCCTCCCATATTTTTACAATCCAATAAGGGCTGATCAGTTATTACCACCCAGGTTCTTTTCTGCACAGGCTCACTGGAATCTAATGCATATTGTCCTTGAATTGTACAAACATGTTGACTTTTATGTTTCAGGCATTGACAGGTACAGTAATAAATATCTGCAGGAAGCAGAGAAGAAACGTACTAGCACCTGGACACCAGGTAATACTGGATAAGGAGTTCACATGGAACCTATAAAACCATTGAACTCATCATGTTTGTTTATAGAGAACGTTTTAGGCTATGTTCACACGGCTTATTTTGGGACGCGTTTCGCCACGTATTGAGAGCGTACTGTGTTATAATACGAGCGAAATGCGCCCCAATCATTACGGTAATCCACAATTCAGAGAGACCAATGGATTATGCCTCCTTTCCCCGCTCGTACAATACGATCATATTGTATGAGCGGGGAGATAATTGACATGTCATTTATTCATGGCTCTTACGTGCCGTGAGTAATGACAGTCTATGGGCGGCGGGCTGCAGGACGCGCCGCGGGAGCTCCCGCACACCTGGCGTAATTGCAGGGCGTACTGTACACCTCGCAACTAGGCCGTGTGAACATACCCTAAACCTTCTACTGAGAAGAGGCCGGGAACTCGGCTATGATGCAAGAGCCATGTAGTCATGCTGCAAATAAAATCCACAATTACATTCAGATTTTAATACAGTGGTCCTTCAACAATCAACATCAGTTGGTTCAAAGATGGCTATTGTATGCTGAAACCATAAATCTATGGAATACTGGTTATTGGTTCAAAGTCCCAAAATGTCACCCTACATAATGCAGAATAATGAAAATTAAGTATATAACTAATACAGATAAAGCAAACCCTTATATATAACAGTCAGAAAAGGCTGCTGGAAGCTGAAATCACTTTCTATGTTGAAGACAGGAGCTTCATGGGTCATGTATTTTATACAGAATGTACCAGAAAAAGAGAAAATGGGCCTTCTCCTGGTGCCCATGGGAGCCGCTCATCCTGGCACATGTAAAGAGCAGTACAGAACGTGTAGTACTGTACTATAGAGAGGCACTACTAGACCATCAATCACTGTATGTAAATTACTAATACAGATGTTTTGCAAGAAAAATATTCATATTGCTTGAATCTTCCAGTCAATCACTTGCCCTAGATCAGTAGTGTCTGTGACATATGTTGAAACCTCAAATTAAGACAGTGTCTTATATTACTTTTTGCTCCTAAAGACCAGCTAAGACTTATAGAGGATGCCTTATTTTTCCATGAACAAGAATTCACATTTATTGTTGAACAAAACATCAACATGTAATAATATACACCAGAGATTTCATCACAAACATCATCATAATCAGCCAAACTCAGAATTACATAAATAAAAATTCACTATGTCTTATCTTCGGGGGATGTCTTATTTTCGGGGAAACGGGGTATGTTAAAAATATTGTATCCAGAGACCATTGTAACTTGAGGGACCACTGTATAGATTCTGAAGCACATTTCATCCATTTGTTAAAAATGGTAAGGTGAATAGAAAGAGCTGGAGCATGCTGTGGATTTTGGGCTTGTGCTTCATGCAATATACGCTTGGATTCCCTTATGCAGAAGATATTTTGCATGGCAGCTGGTATACTGGGGAGCTTCATATACAGCAGCTTTCTTAGGGGCCGTTCACACGGCTGATTTGTGCATGGATTTTAGCTGTATTTCGCGCTGTATTTGCGCTGCAGTACGGCTGGAATCCGTCCCTGTCATTACGGTAATCCCCAGTTCTCATAGAGAACTATGGATTCCGTCTCCTCTCCCCGCTAGGCGAATACACCGGGCGGGGAGAAAGTGACATGCACATTATTCACGGTGCGTACGCGCCGTAAATAATGACTGTTTATGGGGCCGGCGAGCTGCCGGCCCTCCGCCCCCGCTGCACGGCAGCCAGTGTAATTGCGGGGCGAAATCCTTCCCGCAATTACGTCGGCAATAAGCCGTGTGAACTGTGCCTTATTATATAGGTAGGTGTGGCTAGTGCAACTTATCATTATGCTCAAGACAGCAATAAAGACTTTGAGAAAATATTTTTTCTCCCTAACTTTTTAGAGTCTGACTTGATCACTTTGTTCCCAATGACAGATTGGCGGTTGCTTCCAAGAGAAATGAAAAATGTCAAGAAGAAAAAGAAAGGTATAAGCAATTAGTGTATATAAAAGATCAGGTCTGAATAATGAGTGGCACACAAATTTGGCAGTGTATAGTCTTTCCTTAACATGGAAAGACATGGTGCACCCTCTAGTCAGATTGACTGGGCTTACAGCAAAAAAAAGTTCACACGGCATTTTTGGATATGTTTTTAGATGCGTGTTTGGATCCGTGTTTCGGACCCAAACGTGTATCTAACAATCTGCAGTGTGATTTCCATTGCTTTCAATGTAAAGCACGCATTGGTATTCAGACGAGTGATCGCCGATGCGTGTTTACATGCGTCTTTGTGATGCGTCTTTCAGATCAGTTCAAAGAATTGACATGATCCATTTGATGCAGCAGACACCCTATTTAAAACTATAGGGTGTATTTCTGCTGCAGCAAAAAAGCATCCAAACACACACCTGCATGCGCTCTTGAATATATTTTTTGGATCCGAAAAACGTATTGAACACGCTGTGTGAACTTACACCACATAAAAAATATATATAAAAATGTCACATTAAGTGTATTTGTTGGTGTGTGGTTAATGTTCCTACACCAGTCATTTTCTAATAGTTACAAGCAAACAAACAAATCACCAATTGTAATAGTAGAAATGTGATTTATATCATGTGCATTATGTTGTGTTCAGTATATTGGCTGCTTTAAAAAGCCACGTATGCAAACACTTATCTGATATACCACATAGTACCTCTCTGTGTTTCTGTGTCTTAGGCACATTTCACACTTAGGAGATACTGTTGGTTTTTTGTGCAGGTTGTGGAAAGGGTCAGTCCTCTGGCTAGAAGTAGCAATCATAGCAAAAATCTTCACAATTGTTTTTTAGGCTATGTCTACACTGCAGTGGACAAAAAACGACCTGAAAACGAATTACTAAAAACGTTCGTGAAACTGAGTTTTCTGTCCACTGCCTGTCAAAAGCAGCTGAAAAAACGTCCGTTTTTTGGAACATTTTTTGAAGCGTTTTTTTGGAGAGTCTTTGATCTGCTTTTTAATGTATGCACAAATTAAGCCATTGGATGTAAACTACACCCTACAGGCGGAGTTAACATGTTAAGTAGTCACTTCCTTTAGATCACTGTAGCCATTGTGAGCACATTGTCCTTTGTGTGCTGCTGCTGCGTGCTACTGCTTTATTAAATTTTGCACCAGATTTTTGCACCAAAATCCACAAAAACCCACTTTATTTTGCATACAGAAGATAACTGAAATTAGCGCCCAAAACTGTAAAGAAAAGTTTTTACCCCAAAAACCCCAAATTTAAACCCGCATTTTTGAAACCAAAATTTCCCGGGAAAAAAAAAAAAATTTTTAATTGTCATAAGCAATCATTTTAATCGCCAACTTTTTTAAAGATATTGATCTTAGCGCGCAAATCCGTAAAAAAATGTATTCTGGCGCTAAAATCCATTGAAAAAATGTATTTTTGGCGTCAGAAGCGAGATAGCGTTTTTGGGCACCAAATCTAAAAAAAAAAAATTATTTTAGACCAAAAAAACAAAAAAAAAAAAGGATTCTTACGCCAAAATCTGAAAAAAAAAAACTTTTTTTGGGGCCGTAAGAACGAATAGCTTTATTAGCACCGAACTTAAAAAAAAAAAATTTAATTTTGGGTTTCCCAAAAAAAAAGGGGTTTTTGCGCCAAAATCCCCCCAAAAAAACGTATTTCTGGAAACAGAAGAAAAACCCTTTATTAGCGCCAAAATATTTAAAAAAAGAATTGTAATTTTTTATTTTTTTAAAAAGGGGCCCAAAAATTTCCCTCAAAAATTCGGTTCGGTCATTTTCGCCGAATTTTCCGAAAAAATTTCCCCTTTCGGGTTCCCGAATTACTTCGGCACGAAATCACTTTAAAAAAAACAGCAAATTTCCGGGTGGCCAAACCTGCGGGGTGCGTAGAACTTGTGCCTTTCCTAAATATGAAGAGGCCTTGGTTTTCTTCAAAACAATTTTTTGGTTTTTTTAGTATGACACGAAACTTTACTGCCGCCCCCCTTTAAACGTTTCCCAACTAAAAATTTCCCTTTGGAAATTTAAGAGGGGCAAAACTGACCCCAAAAAACCAAGCGGGGGAAATGAAACCTATAAAGTCATGCTAGCAAAGTTTGGAAAAAACCCCCAAGCGAGGGGCCCCATTTTGGCAACATTAGTGTTAGAGTGTGGGGGTAGGGGAAAGGCCCGCAGCCACAGCAGAAATGAGGCCCGGGAAAGGGGCCCAACAATGAAAATTCGGGGGCCCGGAAAAAACAGAAATTAAGGCCACAGAGGGGGGCCACAATGATACAGGGGGAGGTCAGGGACGGCAGCAGTATGAGGCAGCCCAGTGGGACAATACTTTAGGGAAAGGCGGAAAAACATATTAGGCAAGAGTGGAAACAATCAACATTGTGGGGGGTGTCACGGCGGCAGAAAAGTAGAGGTCAGGCAGGGGCCCCAAAAAAGCCCTTTAAAAAAAAGGGGGGCAAAAAACTTAATTTAGGCCCCCGAGTGGAAAAAAATGATACAGTGGGGAAAGGGAAACCGGCGGCAGCAGTATGAGGCCCGCCCAGGGGCCCACAATAAACATTATGGGGGCAAAAAACCCGTATTGGGGCCACAGAGTGGCAAAAAGTTTCGGGTTGGGGGTTCACGGGGGCGAAAGAATAAAGGGTCAAAACAGGCACCAAAACTTTTAAAGGAGGCGGAAAAAAAATTTTGGGGCCACAGAGTGGCAAAAATAAAACATTGTGGGGGCCCACGGCGGCAGCATTATGGGTCTACAGTGGGCACAATGACATTTTGGAGGGGGAAAAACAGTATTAGGGCACAAAGTGGCAAAAACACACAGGTGGGGCCCACGGGGGCAGCAGTATAGGTCAGAAGGGGCACAATGGCTTTCCTGGAGGGGCAAAAAAGATTACCAAAAGTGGCACAATGAAAACAGTGTAGGCAGGGGCCCAAAGCATAAAGGTAAAGACAGTGGAAAAATTCATTCTGGAGGGGGGGCCCAAAAAAAGGTATTGGGGCCACAAAATGGCACAATAAACAGGTGGGGGTTCCGGCGGCAGCAGAAAAAAAGTCAGAAAAGTGGCACAAGGGACAAATTCTGGAGGGGGGAAAAAAACGGATAGGCCACAGTGTGGGGGGGGGCACCAGCCCCCCAAGGGCAGCAGCATGAGGTAAGACAGGGGCAAAAATGACACTGTGGGGGGCACACGGGAGTCACGGGCAAAAGCGGGAAGGTCAAGAGTGCAAAATTTACTTTTCTGCAGGGGGGCAAAATAGTATTGGGCCCAAACAGAGGGGCCAACAATACTGAAAAGGGGAGGTTAAACGGCGGCGGGCAGCATGGGGTCAGGCAGGGGCACAATGACAAGGGGGGGGATGACGGAGCAACCACCCATGAGGGTTCAAGGGGGAAACAATGAAAATTCGGGGGGGCAAAACATACCGGGCCGAAAGGGGCCCACAATGACACAGGTGGATGTCACGGCAACAGCAACGCAGCAGCAAAAGGAGCAATAAAGTGGCACAATGCCAGAGTGTTGAGGTGGGTGGCTTTACCAGCCCCCGGGTTTAAAGGCCCGGGGGTAGCAGATGTAAAACTTCAGAAATTTGTGGGGAAACGGGCGGGGGCCCGGCTCAGAATAGTGGCCTGAGGCGGGTATTTTTGAACCCAGACTGACGCCTAAGGCTTTGGGTTGGGGGAAAATTTCCTTTGGCCAAATCCCCCCCCTGATTCATCTTGAAAAAGGGTCATCTTTAAAAACATTTCCCGGGGACAAGGGGGTTTCCTTGGGGTAACGATGGCCCCCGCCGCCGGAAACACCCCTCTGATCCCACCCTACCCCGGGGCCCGGCAGGCCGTTCTCCCCAAAACCTCGGCAATTTGGGCGGCCACACCCAATTTTTGGGCTGCCCAAACCCCTTTCGGATTTTCAAACGGGGTGGAAAGAGTCTGTCCAATAGGCCAAAAACCTGTTTGGTTAAAGGAAGCTCCATGTCCTGCGCTGCTGTGCTTGCTGCGGTACGGGCCCCCTCACTTTTGGGGGGTTTTAAAAGGAAGTGCCCTTGGTGACCAACTGTTTTTACCGTTTGGGGAGCGGGAAATTGCTCCTACCCCCCCCACCTTTCCCCCCCAGCACCCGCGGCAGAAATTTTAAGGAACGCGAAAACCCCCCCGGTCAGACCTGCAAGGGGGGACAACCCGCACATGGGCAGGGGGCCCAACTGATTACGGGGGAAATTCCCTATAGTATTTAAAGGGGGGTTTTCCCCTCTCAAAAAGCGGGGAAAAAAAGGCCCCCCCTTTTTTTAAACCGGTACGAGGGTCCAATGGGGTGGGAGCCAGAATTCTCCCCTCCCCATGCTGACATTCGGCTTGGTAAAAAAAGCCAGGCAAAAAAAGCATGCGCGGGACATCTGCACAAGGGACCCCCCGAGGGGCTCCCTCCCCATTTCCACTGTATACTCCCAACGGTTTTTGGGGATAAATCTGCCATCTCTTCCTCATCTCCATCCACCTCCTCCACGGGCCTCCTGCTCCTCCTCCCCTTGCCCACCTGGTTAGAAAAACCCACTCATTTTCAAACCAAACCAAAAGCTTCTGCTCCAATGTCCCTTTCCCCCTCCTTTCCCCCCCCATTTCCTCCCCACCCCTACTCATGTGGCCAAAGAGAAATTGTCCGGGCCCCAAAACTCCCCGTCCCCCTGCCCAACAGAAATTTTTTAAACATCTGGTTTCCCGGACATGAAACATTGGGAAAACGTTATTCCCCCCCCGTAGTCCCCGGCGACTGACAAATAAAAATTGGGCCCCCTCGAATGGCCTCAACAAACCAGGGTCACGCCCAGCTGCCACTGGCTACATCAAAGTTTAAAACAGGGAGTACTTCTGTCGCCTTGGGTCATCAAAAAATCTTAATGGCCTTTCTTTTGTTCAAAAGTCGGTCCAAAAAGGCAGGCTGGGAAATTTCCCGCGGGGGGAAACATCGCATATTTAAGCCCTTTGGGGGAGGGCCCTTCTGCCGCGCAACTCAAGGGAAGGGGGGTTTTTCCCCGGGTTTTTAAAAATGGGTAAAGTGCATGCACATTTTCCTGGCCATTTTCAGAATGTTTTTTAAAAATGGTTTGGGAAAACTTCAGGAACCTTTTTAAAAACCAATTGAACCGTTTCGCCGGGGAAAGGGGCAAAGGACCATCCCCCTCGGTGCAACGCGGGCACCATGTTTTCCCCCCATTTGTCAACCAGGGGTTCCCATTTGCCGTTGGCCCCGGGGAAAAACCACCCATCGATTTTTTGCTGCATGACGCGGAGCATTTCCCCCCCGGGAACCCTTTGTTCCCGAGGCAAACTAAGGGGAGAACGCGTGAAAACCGCTGTGGGCCCCACACATGGGATTAAGGGGCAGGACTTGTGGAGGCTGAATGGTGGTGGGGGTTTAGGAGGAGGAGGCCGGGCAATTGGCGCAGGGGCACCCGTTTTTGAAAACGTGGGGGAGAAAGCGGGTCCCCTGTCCCCAAATTGTTTGGGTGCCTGGCAGGAAGCACATTCCCCCCGTGGGGCCCTAAAGACCCTGTACTGGGCCCGAAAAGTAGTTACAGCCCAGAAAAGTCCGCCCCCTGCCCCTGTACCTTGGGGAAAAAACCCCATAAGCTCAAGGGCTGACCCACTTTTCTGTTTTAAAATATTTATGAATGGGTTCCCCGCCCTTTTTTTAAAAAAATTACGGCTTGGGAAATCATCCATCTCGCTCGCACAAACCAAATTTTCTCTGAATGGGGCAGAGCCCCCCATTTGGGAAAGGGGGGGACTGCAGACCCAAAAACTGGACCAAAACACGGTCAGCTGCCCGCACCCTTTGGTGGTTGGGAAACCCTTCTGTGTCTCTTTAAAAAATCGCCTCTCAAAAAACTGCGGCGGGCCCTGATAGCCGGGGGAGCAGGAGCATCGGCCCCGGGGGAATGTCCCAAAGAGAAACAGCGCCTTCCGCAAGGTGGGGAGCCTTTACTGGGTGAAATGGGATGCGTTTCCACTGGGCCCCTGCTGCTGCTGCAGCGGGAGGGTTGGACCACCACAACTGGGCCCCCGTTTCTTCCCCGGCCCCCCGATTTTTGACGCTGCTTTTGTTTACGCAGGGGGCCCTTGGGGCCAACAAAACCCCTGGCCAAAGCTTCACTTTCTGCCCACAAAATTCTTCAAAACCCATTTTTCCCGGGTTCCCTCCGTGTCTAACAAAGAACTAGGGCCACCCGCCCTTTTCTGATTTTTCCGCCAACGCTCCGCACTGAGTGGGCTACTGCCGCCCCTGCCTCCCCTGAGGGCCCCCGGCCGCTACTGGGCTTGGGCCCCGAAGGCCCCCCGGGTTTTTCCAAACCCCCGCCCCCCCCTTTGGGTCCCCACCTCACACTGCTGCTAAACCCCTGAAATTTACGGGCCACACAACCCACCCTTTTCTTTCTGCCCCGCTTCCCGAACCGCAAGCTGAAACCCCCCTTTCTCCTGAGATGATTAAGCCCTTTTTTTTACCCGGCCCCCCAATGCGGTCGGGGACATCATCATCTATTTGTGTTTTATCGTCACGTTTCTGTCCCTCATCACCGTTCCCTTTGGGAACCCCAGGCGACCTCCCCACCACATGACCCCCCATGCCCCTCTCCACCCCCCTCTATAATTTTGCCCCCCTACTCAAGAAACCCGGGGGTATTGGGCCCCATTTCTTCGCTGCCAAAAGACTTCTGACTTGCCCCCCTCAAATTGTTTTCCCGCCTATATAGTGGGGCCCGGGGCCCCAAACCCCATAGTAATCCCCGGGTGAGGGGAAATGGGTGGGGCAAGGGGGCTGAAAACAGGGGGAAAGGGGGGCTGACCCGCTCCCGGGCCATCCAACTAATTTTTTTTCCCGAGGGTTTTTCCCCCCGACTCTTGGGTGGGGTTTTTTTTAGATGTCATCTGGGGGGAAGAGGGTGACCCTAGTCAACCAAACAAGAACCCTTGGGGTTTCTGAAAACCCAAAAACAACGGGCCCCAAAATACAGCGGCAGTTGTGGGCCTCACCGGAAATGGGGCCCCTGCTTTACCTTCCCCCTTTTCTGGCTGCGACCTGGGGCCCCTTTCCCGAAAATTTTTTGCCCCCTGCCACTCGCAGTTGCAAAACCGCCCCCTCTCTTCTGACATAACTGTTTTTTTCTAAAAAAACAAAACACTGTTTGAGGAAACATCCCGTAAATGAAAATATAACCCTTTTTTTGACCCCCCAAATAACCCAGTAAAAAACTTGGGGAACCCTTTTGGGTATAAAATTTTCGCTCCACAAATGGGCCGGGAAAAAAAAACTTGTATGTGGGCTTTACAAGCACGTGTTTTTACTAAATTTAAAAACACAAAAAGCTTTAAATTTAAACCCTTTGCTTGTTTAATTATGCTAAAAAGAAAAAAAATTTAAATATTTCGGGGTTTAAAAAACGTTTAATTTTTGGGCAGCAAAAGCACAAAACAACGCTTAAAATTTAACCCCCGGATGTAAATTGCGCCCAAAAAATTGGGGCCCACAAAATAGTAGCGTGTTACAATTGCGTGTTTTTTTTACGGGCCCCACAAAAAAGAGATACATTTGTAATTTTTCCTTTGGGTTTGAATTAGGGTACCAAAAAAAAAATATATAAATTTTGGGGTTAAAAAAAACGTTTTTTTTTTGTTTTCAGCACACCCACAAAAAAAAACGCTTAATTAAAACCCCCGGTTTTAAATTGCCCAAAGAATTTAGCCGCCCAAACAAGACGTGGTTTAAAATTGCGTTTTCTATGCCACCCCAACAAGAGATACAGTTGGGAATTTGCCTTTTCTTGGGAAATTTTTGGCTACCAAAAAAAAATATAAAAATTTTGGCGGTGAAAAAAGGAAAGGTTTTATTTTTGTCACACACCAACAAAACAAAGCTTAAAAATTTAAACCCCGGAAATTGTAAATTTGGGGGCCAAAGGGAAAATTTACCGGCACAAACTAGTAGCTTTGAACGTGTTACAAAATTCGTGTTTTTCTACCCACACAACAAAATACCGTTTTTAAAATTAAACCTTTGCTTTTTGAATTAGGCTACCAAAAAAAAATTAAATATTTGGGGGTGAAAAAAACCCCGGGTTTTTTTATTTTCAGCACAAAACCGCAAACAACGCTAATTTAACCCCCGATTTTAAATTGCGCCAAAGAATTGAGCCCACCCAAAAAAGTAGCGGTTTTTCAAATTTCGTTTTTTTTTACGCCAAAAACAACAAGAGAAAACAGTTTTTAAATTTTCCTTTGCTTGTGAATTAGGCTACCAAAAAAAAAAATATATATTTGGGGGAAAAAAAAGACCCCCTTTTTTTTTTGTCACACACCACAAAACAAAGCTTAATTTAACCCCCGGATGTAAATTCGCCAAAGAAAATTTAGCCCCCCCCACAAACTAGAAACCGGGTTTTCAATTGCGTGTTTTTCTACGCCCCACCCAAAGAGATACAGGGGTAAAATTTTCCTTTTTTTGTGAAATTAGGCTACCAAAAAAAAAAAATTATTTGGGGTTTTAAAAAAGAAAAGGTTTTTTATTTTTGCAGCACACAACCCCAAAAAAACGCTTAATTAACCCCCATGTAAAAATTTTCGTCAAAAAAATTGAGCCGGGACAAACAAATACCTTTTCAATTTCGTGTTTTCCAAAGCCACAAAAAACCCAAAGATCAGTTGGGAATTTGCCTTGCTTGGAAATTAGGCTACCAAAAAAAAAAAACATATTTGGGGGTGAAAAAAAAAACGGTTTTTTTTTGCACACACCCAGCAAAACAACTCTTAATTTAAACCCCGGGTGAAAATTTCGCCAAAGAAAGAGGGCCCCAACAAACTATAGGGGTTTCAATTGCGTGTTTTTCACGCCACACAACAAGAGATACATTTTTAATTTGCCTTTTTTTGTGAATTAGGCTACCAAAAAAAAAAAAAAATTAAAATTTGGCGTTGAAAAAAACGGTTTTTTTTTTGTCACACACCCCAAAACAACGCTTTTAAAAAACCCCTGGATGTAAATTGGGGCCCCAAAAAATTGAGCCCACAAAAAGAAACTTTGTAAGCGTGTTTTCAAATTTCGGTTTTCTACCCACACAACCCAAAACAGTTTAAAATTTTTTCCTTTTCTTTTGAATTAGGCTACCAAAAAAAAATATATATATTTGGGGGTTTAAAAAAACCTTTTAATTTTTTTTTCCAAAACCATCAAAAAAAACGCTTAATTAAAACCCCCGGATTTTAAATTGCGCCAAAAAATTTAGCCCGGGACAAACATAGCGGGGTTAAAAATTTTTGGGTTTTTTACCCAAAAAACCCCAAAAAAGAGATACAGTTGTAAAATTTTCCCTTTTCTTTGAATTAGGAAACCAAAAAAAAAAAAATTTTAATTTTGGCTTTTAAAAAACGGTTTATTTTTTTCAAACACACCACAAAACCAACGCTTTTAATTTAAACCCCCGGGGTTTAAAATTTCGGGAATAAATTCAGCACCAAAAATAAAAAGGGAAATTGTATTGTAAAAACGCTGTTTCTTAAAGAATACAACAAAAACTGCCCTTTGATCCCCTTTGGAAATTGGGAATAGTTTTGCAGCTGCAGTTTGGAAAGCACACTGGAAAATTTTTAGATCCAATTAAACCCCAAAAATCAGAAAAAGCACATTCAAAAACATTTTCGAACAACTGAGACACCCCACAGAAAAACGCTGTATAAAAATCAGTTCTTCCCAAAAACGCTAAACACCCCAGCAGCACCTTCCCTATCATACAGTGAGAAGGGGTGTGAGCTCCCACGGCGCGCTCGTTCCTTAAAATAGTGCGGGGACGTCCCCAAAACCCGCCGTCACTTTATTTTGGGTTCATTTTGCACATGTCATGCAGGTAAAAGCCCTTCTTCCTCCCAGAGTGCTTTGCCCCCCGTACGCCATGTGCTCGCACCATTTTTTTCAAACAAAAGCACACTTTTGTTTTAAACCCCAAGTACCCCAAAGTTTTGAAATCCCGGGGGCCCAACCCCAAGTTTTTCCCCAAATTTTTAAAAAGAATTTCCCCTTTTGTTAGAATCAAAATTTGCCCACCCCTAATTGTAATGCCAAAATCCATAAAAAAAACGGATTCTGGGCCAAAAATTTCCCTAAAAAAAATTATTTTCAGCGTCCGAGCGAGAACTTTGTGCCAAAATATGTTTAG
The DNA here is from genome assembly GCA_025379985.1 of Phyllomedusa bahiana. NCBI lineage: Eukaryota > Metazoa > Chordata > Amphibia > Anura > Hylidae > Phyllomedusa > Phyllomedusa bahiana. The sequence goes on along the minus strand of JAODAL010037214.1, from coordinate 15,704 downwards.
AAAAGAATTTTTCATCAAAAACTGTTTAAAAAAAAAAAAAAAAAAAAAAAAAAAGATTTTTGAAGCCCAAAAACCCTTAAAAAAAAAAAAAAAAATTAAAAATTTTTAAAACGGAAAAAAAAAATGAATTTGGGGCAAAAATCGTTTTGCGGCCAAAGCAGGGTCATTTTTTTGAAAAAAAGGGACGGGCCCCGGACAAAATCCCCCCACTTAAAATGCAAATTTGAAAAAATAACCTTTAATTTAAACCCTCAAAAGGGGGGGGACTTTGGGGTTTTCCCGGGGGTTTTCATTGAAAAAAAACGGCAAAAAACCGCCAAAAAAACGCCAGCCCCTTTTCATAACCCTGAAAAATTTTTCCCCCCGGCTCTGCCGTTTCTAAGCATGTTGCCAAAATACACCATAAAAAAAAAAAACGAGCAAAAAAAAGAACCAGGTAAACAGCAGGACTTTTTACAATGGAATTCTATGGGAGATTTTTTTAGTCGTTTTTTCCCAAACGTTTTTTTGAAAACAAAAAAAGTGAAAAACGGACGTTTTTCTGTGCAGTGTAGACAGAGCCTTAAAGTTTGAGACATGCAGCCAATATACTGAAGACCACATAATACACAAGATATAACACGCATGTTGGATTTTTATGTTTGCCACCCTTAGTCCTCAAGGTATGAATAAACAATTGAATCCTATTTTCCATTACCAACAGACTTCTAAGAGGTTTTAAATATATACACTGTTTGTCTAATTGTAGCATTCCAAGAGTTCATCCTGAGCTGTCTATTCAATGCACTCCTGTTTGCTAAATATTGTTTCGTGTCTGAGGGATCATCACCATTGCTACGACTTAAACTGTATTTTTCATCTTGAAACGTTTAAGCGGTTTGCTGTGCTTTTTGTACAAGTTTGTTGGGCATATGCTCCTTTTGGATTTTAATTTGTACTAATAAATATAGTTTATTTTTATTTGGAGGTTTGCTGGAACATTGTGTTTTGACGTTCTAGAGAAATGGTCCTAGAATTGCTAAAAGGAAAATAATCTACTTCATTTTATAATCTTACTTTTATTGTGGGAAAACTATTTGTATGACTCTTAAGGGACTATATTGTTACAAATGGCATGAATTCCCTTGCCATTTCATCTTCTCCTGCTTACCAGATCTGATAAGCTTGTTAATATGCCTCAAACAGCTCTCTGGACTATCAGCTGAACATGCCGCACATGTGAGCTTGATTATTTGGGAATAGTTGATTGCTAGCCCTCTATAAAGCTTAGTTTCAATAGGTGGGTGATGTTGTGTATACGGTTAGCTGAGAGATTGTGTCTGTGACTTTATTGCATTCAGTCCTGTTTTGGTTAGGTTTCTGTTCCCAGTCCAGTTATTTTTCGGGGTCTTGCTTATGGATTCAAGTCATTTATCCTTCTATCTCCATACATGCCCTTGTCATTGTCCATTTTGCTGTCCACCATCCATTTATTTTTGATACTCTTTGTATTGCTTGCATAAGACTGGCTTCATTTCAGTTATGTTTTGTTGCCATCCATGCCAACCAGTGTCATTCCATAAATACAGTAGTATGTAGCAGAAAATAATATTCTATGTAGTAGCCACCACATTTTATTAAGGTATATGCTGTCAAACTGATTTTGTTTTTATAAAGAAGTGAGTAGTCTGGAGAAGTCTGGATAGAGGAGCCGCTGTGGATATATTTATGATGTACAGTGTCAGAAAACAAAGCGCCTGTTAGGTAATTTAAGGGTAATAGTGTTAAAAACAGTAGTGGGTACTTAGATTGAAAACTGGCTCATGGTTCACAGTCAGAGAGTGGGGGTAAATGATTCTTACTGAGTGGTCTCCGGTCATAGGTGGTGACTCCATGGCTCAGTACTCGTCTGCTTTTATATTATTAACAAATTAGGTAGATAATCGGATTAATAACACTGTTTCTATTTTGTTCAGATGAAGCCAAACTACGGGGGAGGGAGGGGTAGGTATTTAGTCAGCCACCAATTGTGAAAGTTCTCCCACTTAAGTTGAGAGGCCTGTAATTGACATCATAGGTAGACCTCAACTATGAGAGACAAAATGAGAAAACAAATCCCGAAAATCACATTGTCTGATTTGGAAATAATTTATTTGCAAATTATGGTGGAAAATAAGTATTTAGTCAATAAGAAAAGTTAATCTCAATACGTTGTTATATATTCTTTGTTGGCAATGACAGAGGTCAAACGTTTTCTGTAAGTCTTCACAAGGTTGGCACACACTGTTGCTGGTATGTTGGCCCATTCCTCCATGCAGATCTCCTCTACAGCAGTGATGTTTTGGGGCTGTCGCTGGGCACCATGGACTTTCAACTCCCTTCAACAGTTTCTTAAGGGGTTGAGATCTGGAGACTGGCTAGGCCACTGCAGGACCGTGAAATGCTTCTTACAAAGCCACGTCTTCATTGCGCTGGTGGTGTGCTTGGGATCCTTGTCATGCTGAAAGACCCAGCCATGTTTCATCTTCAATGCCCTTGCTGATGGAAGGAGTTTTGCACTCAAAATCTCACAATACATGGCCCGATTCATTCTTTCATGTACACGGATCAGTCGTCCTGGTCCCTTTGCAGAGAAACAGCCCCAAAGCATGATGTTACCACCCCCATGCTTTACAGTAGGTATGGTGTTCTTTGGATGCAACTCATTCTCTCCTCCAAACACGACGAGTTGTGTTTCTACCAAACAGTTCTACTTTGGTTTCATATGACGTTCTACCAATACTCTTCTGGATCATCCAAATGCTCTCTAGCAAACATCAGATGTGCCCGGACATGTACTGGCTTAAGCAGGGGGACACGTCTGGCACTGCAGGATCTGAGTCCCTGGTGGTGTAGTGTATTACTGATGATGGCCTTTGTTATGGTCCCAGCTCTCTGCAGCTCATTCACTATGTCACCCCATGTGGTTCTGGGATTTTTGCTCACCGTTCTTGTGATCATTTTGACCCCACGGGGTGAGATCTTCCGTGGAGCCCCAGATGGAGGGAGATTATCAGTAGTCTTGTTTTTCTTCCATTTTCTAATTATTGCTCCCACAGTTGATTTCTTCAAACCAAGTTGCTTGCCTATTGCAGATTCAGTCTTCCCAGGTTGGTGCAGCGCTACAACTTTGTTTCTGGTGTCCTTCGACAGCTCTTTGGTCTTCACCATAGTGGAGTTTGGAGTGTGACTGAGTTTGTGGACGGGTGTCTATTATACTGATGACAAGTTCAAACAGTAGCCATTACTACAGGTAATGAGTGGAGGAAAGAGGAGTCGCTTAAAGAAGAAGTTACAGGTTTGTGAGAGACAGAAATATTGATTGTTTGTAGGTGATCTAATACTTATTTTCCACCATAATTTGCAAATTCTTTCCAAATTGGACAATGTGATTTTCTGGATTTGTTTTCTCATTTTGTCTCTCATAGTTGAAGTCTACCTATGATGTCAATTACAGGCCTCATCTTTTTAAATGGGAGAACTTGCACACTGGAAACAATAAGCGTGGAAAATTAAAATTCAGTGTGGATAAATGTAAAGTTCGCATATGGGTACTAATAATCTGTAAGCATTATATGTCCTAGGGAAGTGATGGGCAACCTTTTGAGCTTGGTGTGTCAAAATTCGCCCAAAAAACTAGCATAACTCAGATGGTGTGTCACCGAGAAAAAAAAACATAATTTTGTGATATTTATAGACCGTGGCCAAATGTACACAGGCTCTGAAGACATATATTACCGCCATACAGTGACCATATAGTGGTAGAATTTTTGTAAGTAGGCACTCTGCAGAAATATAAGCGATTACACTGCAGTTACATTTAGTGACTTACAGGAGACGTCTTTTCTGATCGGAGTCGTTCACTTTCCCTTCTCTTCTCCATCCAGCCCAGACTGCCATGATGACTTCTCCCGGACACGACTCGTCTCTGCAGAATTTTCCACACTAACATTTTATAATCCTCACTATTCCAGCACCTAGATACCTATCTACCTACTGGGGGGGGTTTATATAGCTCCCTTCTTAATGGGGTTTTATACAGAAAAGCATGGTGACGCCCCATACTCACAGCAACTGGCTTTTCTATGATTCAAAAACCAGGTGTCTGCTGTGGGGGAGTTACTCTCCCCCACAGCAATAGGCGCCTATTAGGTAGGTTTATAGACAGGCGATATGGCCCCCAGTATATAGGTAGGCAGGTAATAGGGCACCCAGTATATAGATATTCAGGTGATATGGCCTCCAGTATACATACAATTAGGTAATAGGGCCCCCAGTATATGTGTATGGTAATAGTAAGTATGTGTGTATGTTATTATATATATATATATATATATATATATATATATATATATATATATATATATATATATATATATATATATATATATATATGGGGGTAATGTGGCCCCCAGAATCAACAAGCAGTCTTTACCATAAGAACTGTGGAATAGTTGGCGCAGGAGCTGGTCATAGCAGAAACAAGTGAGTTGCTTGCAAGCAGAGGCATAACTTGAAGTTCTTGGGCCCTGGTGCAAAAAGTGAAATGGGGCTCCTGCCAGTTACTATGTGCCATTTCCAATACCAGTGTCGTCTTATGTGTCAAAGGGGTTTTTGGGCCCCCTCAGGATGCAAGACCCCATAGCAGCTGCTACTGCTGCACCTCCTACAGCTATGCTCCTGCCTGTAAGCTGTCCTCACCTTTTCGGTTAGCCATTGAAAGGAATGAAGTATTTTAGCCTCTCAATTTTCTTTGTTACTGTTACAGCTAAATTGACTTTAATGAGGTTTGAGTTCAAATCGAAATGCAAACATTTTACTGTTCGATCATCTCTACAAGTGAAGGCTTCAAGAAAGCCTTTGATAACTACTCACAACTGCATAATATTAAAACTTATGTAGCTGTATAAAACATCTAGATCCAGTCTGACAAGGGTTTTTTTTTTTTTTTTTTATCAGGAATGAAGTATTCCTTTAGGGCAGATTGGTTCTTGCCTTATGGGTTCCAAAGTCTGCATCAGTGGGTGAAACACAACTTAAAGGGGTTTAATCATTTGAAGTATTCATGCTCTTCAGCTAATTCTCAGAGATTGAATTTGAAATCCAGGGATGTGCCTCTCCTCACTGAAGAGCTGTGACATCATCATTCTGTATGTGCAGAGGAAGGTTGTAGGGACAGAACAGATCTGCAGCCTCCTGCAGTGTTCTCTTGTGTCTGCAGAGCCTTCATCTCCATGCTCCACAAGCTCCTTGCTGTGCTATAACCAGTTATACACACAGCCTGAACTGATGAAAGGCATGTGAGGAATGCACACTGCCCCACCCCCCTTTCCTCTATGATATCAGGCAGGAGACTGTGTGACTGTGTTATATGGAGGGAACACAGGACATAAGACTGTGTTATATGAGGGGATCTATGAGTTAAACAGTCAGTAATTAGCCAGATCATTCACCTTAGAGCTGGTAGACGAGTATACAGCCAGTATTCCTCTCACATAGCTGGTTTTACTTTCGGTTTTAACAGCTCAGAGGGGAGTAAACACAGAGTGTGCAGGCAGCCAATCACAACGCAGGGGGAGTGTCTGGGATGTTTCCTGTCTGGGGGTGTATCCCAACAGGCTGAATGAAATGTCAGTCAGCCAATCACAGTGCCGGAGGCTTGTCCCGACTAGCCAATCACAGAAAAGGAGGCATGCCCCGACTTAGGGAATGCAACTCAATTATAAAAGTGCTTACTTTAACTGTCCCCATAATCTGAGATATGATCTTTGTAGCAAGAAAACCCCTTTAAAAATTCTCTCCTCCCTTCAACTACATCATTTCCCACCGTTGGTTGAACTTGATGGACATATGTCTTTTTTTCAACCATATAAATTGTTTTACAATGATCAGATTACAGTTTCAATTCTTCCAGTACCAGGGTCCCAAATGGAACACACTATTTACAGTTTGAAATACATATACATAGCAGGCCTCCCTACTAGTGCACTTCAAATTGGGATGGGTCTGTTTTTGCTGAAGAAAAAAGCCAAACCTGCATCCACTAACTCCTTTTTACTCCTAATGTTAATCCCAGTCACATCATTTTTTATTTTTTTTTTAAATTGGCTTTTGAAGCGCCTGCTGGACCATAGTTTTTTTTTCTTTCAACTAGGTGAGGCTTAGGGCGCTCATACACTTGGCACTGTAAACTGTGTGGAGCTATAGATAGATACTCCTACAGGGCCCTATCATAACTCCTTAAACCTCTTTTCATTTAAAGGTCATTTAGAGGTTTTTTTCTATTTTGTTGGATTCTATCGGAGAGAAGCATGCTCCATCGGACTCCACATTAGAGGTGTTTTTCCCCCACAGATATTCATATGTAGCACTTGCAGTTCTGTAGTCCAGAGCCATAAAAACTACTTGTGTGTGTGTGTATGGGGAATGACCGGTGAATGAAGCTTGAGGTCCGTTCCAAATGTACCCCACCACCACCCCCTATTCTATTGAACCAACCTTAAAATAACATATGGTAATATATATTTGGATGAGTAGAACAATGGGAGGCTCAGTAATTTTCCTGCTAAAATATGACTTTAATACAGCTGCCTAAAGCCAGCCTCAGGTGCAAGCTGTGCCCTTTTGATGCCAATTTGTACCTGTATACGGGCAGGGTTCCATATGATGGGGTTATTACTGCATCTCTTCTCATATTCTACATATTAGCAGGTGAAAAAAAAGCAAAAGCTGCTGAACCTGGCTCCAATGTGGATGTTCTGAAAAAAATCGAGGTAAGTTTCAGGTGTTTGTCTATTTAAATGATTTTGCATAGAGGTGTTTGTGATAATACGCTCCCAGGCAAAATACACTGATGTTGTGCACGTAGGCTAAAGCTCAATGATCTGTTCTCGTTTTTAATTTTAGATCATCCTCAGGTCATAGAATGAATCTTATTGTGCTATCGTACAGCGAGCGGTTACATGACCGTTCCTGCTAACCCTACGATTTTTAAGGCAGGCCACACATACGGATCCTCAGAAATGGGGGTTAATTAGATAGGGCAGCACAAGGACTCGGTGATTACCACTGTTGCTTTGCAGCGCTTGGGTCCTGGGTTCAAATCCCACCAATCCCACATCTGTAAGGTTTTAAATGTTCTTTCAGTATTTGTATGGGTTTCCTGGTTACTCCAGTTTTCTTCCTCTCTCCAAAAACCTAGTGATAGGTTAATGTGGAAGTTAGATAGTGAGCCTCAATGATGATTGTCATCATTCACATTGGTAACAATCTCTGTAGTGCTGTGGAATATAACAGTGCTATATAAATGTATAAGATAGATAATGCCACCCTCTGTGCTACACTGTGCTTTGCGTTGCTATTGACTATTAATTAGCCAAGATGACATTTTGTTTTCTAAACCTGACTATTTTATAGCCAACACTCACTGCTGATAGCCCAGGTCCCAATCTCTGTGCCTACATATATGGTGTTAAAAGGGTGTTCCCATCTCGCACATTAATGGTTTATTAGTAGGATATGCCAATGATGTGTAAATGGGCTCCTGGAAGTCACCAGGCAGAACAGAGTAGGACATGCTTGTGAACTATTCTCCATTCCTTTTGGTGGGAGTTCTGAGTATCGGCGAGCAGTGTGACTCCCATAAAACAGCATGGAGAGTAGTGTGCACTGTTCTGAACGGAGACTTTTGAGGGCCTCTTAAGAGGTGGGACCCGCACTTATTGCACATTGATGGCAAATACCATCAATATGCCATCAATGTTTGAGCTAGGGTCACCCCTGAAAAGTTATATATTAGGCTGTGACAATGTGCAAGACATTAAGACATCTGGAAGGAGACTACATAGTTTTTCAAAGCACTCCACAAGAACAACTTTACGTTTTTGTTTGAGACTTCCCCGAAGAATTTATAATGTTCTGTACTTGATGGCTCGCATTGTTGGAGATTACTTTTTGATGGTTACTGTATGTTTTCTCATTTGATAACAGGAACTAGAGAAAAAAGGGGATGATGAAAAATCTGATGAAGAAAATGAGGAGGAGAAGAAGAAAGGAGAGGATGATGAAGAGGAGGAGGAGGCTGAAGTAGAGGTGGAGGAAGAAGAAAATGAGGAGGTAATTGTTTCATGTGCCGTATTTCATATAATACCCTTCTGATCACTTTTCTAGACTTTCCTCTACTCTCTACCTATAAGCTAATAGACAAGGGGCATCTTGTATAAAAACTGTCTAGGTTGAAGACCTTGTTTGTTGTCCATAGCAATCAATCGGAGCTCAATTTTAATTTTTTCAGAGCACTATATAATAATAATATAATTAAAAGAGGAGCTGTGATTGGTTGCTATGGGCACAAAAAAAAGTGTTAGACCTAGACCGTTTTTCATGAGGCCTAAGGTTATTTACATATATATACCCCTTGCCAACAGAAGCCTGCCATAGCGTTGGTAAGTGAGTAAAATCTGTTCTGGTTCCCAATCTCCCCTCCTCCCTAGTGCAATGAGATTGTGGAGTGCCGATCTGTCATGGCTCTTGGGGGCCTAATGGCTGTCCTCTTCGAACCCCTATTACACAAATGTTACTATTGCAGAACCGTGTACAAATAACTATGCCATCTAGTGGTCAGGTACCTTAGTAAAAGAAACAAAAAGTTTTAAAATGTTAAAGGGGTTGTATCACTTCATTAAATGGTCTTCAGAATAAGGGGACAGTGAAAACAAGCAACTTTGCAATTGGATGTCATTAGCAAAGCTGTCTTTTTTTTCACAGGATCCCTTATCTACGTTTTCTGTAAACACTGTTCCCCAGTGCTGGTCGGTTCCCAGCCCCCAGTCGTATTCCTGTCTCTCTCACTCAGAATAAGGGACAGGCAACAACTTCACTCTGTACAGCTAACAGCTCCTCAGTCACACTGCACCTGCTTCTACAATAAAAAAAACAGCAGACTTGTGCCTCGGTGCCTTAATGCTCCTGCGTATATGGGACAGGCAACAATTTCACTCTGTACAGCTAACAGCTCCTCAGTCACACTGCACCTGCTTCTACAATCAGAAAACAGCAAAATTGTGCTTGGTGCCTTAAAGGGGATTTGCCACCAGACCAAATACTGACCTCCGTTCAGTATGAGAGCAAGATGTCAACAAATCACGTAGAGTCATGAAGCTGCAGTGGAGAGAGGGAGAGGGGAGGGGGGAGTGAGGAATCCAAAGGGAGCGTCTCAAAACTTAAGTGAACTAATAAACAGTACAACAGTGGATTCAATACAGCAAGACACAGAGCCTCAGACGGCACTGTCGGGAGAAACCTTATCTGCTAAGCAGCTTATGTAATGTAAACAAATCACGAGCTGACAGAGACACACACAGCCAGAGCACAGAGCCTGCATAAGGGAATCCTGTGACATGTTCACTCAAATAATCAAACTATAACTTGTGAATTCTGTATACAAAAGAGAACACCTATTCTAAACAGCAGATTGAAAGCTTCTTCATCAGATAAAGCAGGGATTTAATAACACTACAGCTAGTTATTCTGTATACAAAAGAAAACGTATTGCTACCCGGTGCCTTAAAAGACCATTCATTCTGCCTGTCATCAGATAAGAAGTGATTCACGCAAGCGCGGCCTTTCAGCTCCTGGGTCGTGAATAGGGGAAGCTTTGTGGTAACCAAGGGGGGTTGAGAAATGCTGTAGCTCTCAGAGTTTTCACTTTTTTAATCACATATATTTAGAAAAGTGATTAAATACCCATTTTGGAGGTTCCCACGTCAACATTACATGGTGGCAAAACCCCTTTAATGCTCCTGCGTGTAAACATAGAAGGCAGATGGATCTGTACTCTGGATCAGGAAAACAGCCGAACTGATGAAGCGATACATCCCCTTTAAAAATTAGCACCCTTCCCCCATTTGATATTTCACAAATAAAAAAAATAAAAAAAAGTAACAAAATACCTGAAACTCCCCTCCATTTTCTTCAGAACATCCACATTGGAGCCAGGTTCAGCTGCTTTGGTCTTTTTTTTTTTTTTTCCTCCTGCTAATATTTAGAATATGAGAATAGATGTAGTAATAACCCCACCAGACACCTGCCACCAAAAAGATCCTTTGCCCAGGTCCATTTTTCTTTTTTTTCAAAAGTACTAAAACTCTAAACACTTGGAATCATTGGAGTCAAATCATCCTGCAGATTACAGATGGCATGTATTTTATACTGCACAGTTAACTCTATAAAAATCACACATGCCCCCCCCCCCTCTGTAAAAAAAAAAAAAAAAAAAAAAAAAAATGCAATTGTTTTTTTTAACATTCCAATTTTTTTGGTGGGGAGGGTCTGAGTACATTATATGACAGTCAACTGTACTTTTTAAGATTACACAGTGTTCCACAAAAAAAAAACCCTCAAACATTTATGTAGATGGGAATAAAAGTTATGGCTCTTGGGAAAGTGGGAAGGAAAATAAATGAACGTTACATAAACAGAAATCCCTGTGATGGAAAGGGTTAAAGGTCAATCCCTATTGATCAGCAGAATAAAGGGGCTGGGGAGACCGATGTCCTCTTCAATTTCTATTCAAGCACAGCAGCTCATCCTTACATGCAGCGGTGCCTGGTGGTGCAGCTCAGCCCCAATCGCATGCATGTAGCTGACCTGTGGGATCTCGGCGTTTGGTCCCAACAATAGGCCAACAGCATATATTCACGGACAACCCCTTTTAGGCAGGCCAAGGCAAAACTGGTAATCTTCACACTGTTGTGTATCTGAAGTGTTCACAGGAATTCCATGTCTGTTAAAGGAAATGTGTTCTCAGAAAATGACCCATTGTGTAAGTGATATTTTTATGTTCAACATTAAAGTTCTTGTAGTTTTAGCTCTGGCCACTAAGCCTAATGATAAGCTTATACTGTCTGTTCTATGGAGATCACTTTTCAGCAGTCATTCAGAGGCAGGATTACAGTGAAAGGTGACACAAATGTATAGACAACACAGAATCCACCATTTACACTAAGTGCTGAACACCTCACCTCCTGCCCCTACCACCTCTACACCATTACTTCTTCCCAGGTCACAGAGCATGCCCACTACACTCTTCTATAGAAGTCATTCTTGCTCCCAGGATCCAATGGTACATGTAGCTGAAGTAAAGTATATCTCTATATGCTGTAAAAAGCAACTTGGGCTGTCCCCATATTCAAATACAGCAAACAGTTTTCATTTTCTGATTTAGAGATTTTATAAATTCTAACGAGAGAAAATGTATTATTAGTTAATGGGAATATGTAATCAAAAATGAGTCATTGTTTAAGTCCCATATTTATGATAAACAAATTTTTTAGGAATTTTTGGTTTTTTGTTTGTTTTTTTTTAATTTTTCATATCACTTTCAATATTGTTTAATAATTCGTAAGTCCTGCAGTTTTCACTTTGGTCACTAGGCCTTGTGTGCACTGCTTTAACAGCAGAGATATGCTTTACAGTAGCTTCATGCACATAGGAGCCTTAAGACTGACTCAGTCCCATTTATTTCTATAGGAGAGTTTTCTAGGCATGCTCTGTGACCTGGGAAGAAATTAGTGTGCAGGGAGGGGAGAGGGTGAACTGTGACTATCTCCTCTTGTGACTGGTGGATCCTGTGTTATCTATTCACACTGGTGTCTCCTTTCAGTTTGACCCTCTTTGTGCTAATAATGAGCAGACAACTGAGAATCTTTCTGTACAGAACAGGAAGTGTTAGACAATTATTAGGCTTAGTGGCTAAAGTGAAAACTGCAGGACTTAAGAATTATTAAAAAAATGTTGAAAGTGATATGGAAAATAAAAAAATATATAACCAAAAATTCTTAAAAAAATGTGTTGAACATAAAAATGTGAGTTAAAAAATAAGTCACTTTTTTGACACATTCCCTTTAAGGTTTAATTCTTTAAAAAAAAAATGTTAGTGAGATTTCATTTTATTCCCTACAGAATAACTATATTGCTTCCTATTTTGAAGATGATTATGACAACATGGATGAAGCTACTGATTAAATCTCCATCAAAGCCTACACACTACATCTATCATTAGTTTACTTCCTTTTCAGTTCTAAATAAAAAATGTACCATATTTTTGTTCCACAATTCATAGAAGGGGAAAAAAGACCTAATGAAATACAATGCAATAAATAGAGACGTCTTAGGCTATGTTCACATGGCTTAATTGCGGGACGTAATTATGCCCCGCAATTACGCCGTGTGACCGGGTGCGGGGCGGGAGCGGGGGAGTGAGCGGGGGGCCGGCACTTCGCCGGCCCATTGACTTGAATTGCCAGCGGCGCGTATACGCCGCTAGTAATTCACATGTCAATTATCTCCCCGCCCGGCGGCTTCGCCGGGCGGGGGGAGGAGACGTAATCCATAGTTCTCTATGAGAACTGTGAATTACCGTAATGAATGGGCCGTTTTCGGCCCGTAATTGGCGCACTTCAGCGCGTAATTACGGACCGAAATACGCGCCATTTTAAGCCGTGTGAACATGGCCTTAGACTTACGAGAAGAATGTAGAAAAGGGCCTGCTGAAGGCAGAGTGCTTGACTACTTCCATGTCTAAACCAACACCACCCATATGATAACTCTGTGGATTGGGCAACAACTGGATAAAATAGATTGTTCTTACTAAGTAAGTACACTTTACATGCAGATAAGTAAAACATAAGCTGGGTAATAGGCACATGCAATAGTCCCTATTTAAGCACAATTATTTCAGTCTCCGTCACCCTCTTATCTGATCAATTGATTATATGTCTGGATGATGGGCAGGAATCGTTAGTAGCCATTTTTTTCCCCTGAATCGTCCCTTCTAAGAAGCAGGGGGCAGGGGATGCATTTTCTTTCGGTGTCGGTCCTGGTTGTCGTAGAGCTGACCCACTATAACCATTTACGGATTACTGTATTTTATTTGTAGTTGGTGTTCCTTGATTTCTCCCTAACATCCATCCTCCTCTCATTTTGTTTCTAGTGTAATAGGGAGATGTACTATATGTTGTGGGTCCCGTCTTTGTTCAGTATATCTGAAAATTAAGAATCGGATGACCAGATCTCAGTGCCTGTCCTTTTGATTGCTCTCTATCGAGAAAGACATCAGCACGATTATCTTTGAATTCAGTCAACTGATGACGCCTGTGTTCTTTAAGGTTGAGCGTAAACCCTTCAATATCTCATTTTATTCCCCATAGGAAAATGACTATATTGCTTCCTATTTTGAAGATGGAGATGATTTTCTTGGCAGTGATGACAACATGGATGAAGCTACTTATTAAACTCGCATCGAAGCCTACACACTACATCTATCAGTTATTGACTCTTTAAATTCGAAATGAAAAACATGCCACATTTTTGTTCCACCATTTATAAAAAGATTAAAAAAACTTAATAAACTACAATGCACTGACCAGAAGTCCCAGACTTTCGAGAGGAATGTAGAAAAGGGGCAGAGTGCTCGGCTGTTTCCAGTCCAACCACTGACCTGTATGGAGCGGCAGCACATATTAGCGAGTGCTGCTCCATAGAAATTGATATTGTTCTGAAAAGAGAGAGAAACTGGGGTATCCTGATCTAGCCATTTATTAATTGACCCAAAGGTCAGACCATCCCCAATGTAACCGATGTGATAAACTGTAGCGACTAGATATACAGGGCATATATACCCTGTTTTCCCGAAAATAAGACAGTGTCTTATATTAATTTTTGCTCCTAAAGATGCACTAGGTCTTATTTTTAGCTGATGTGAATTCTTGTTCATGGAAAAATAAGACATTTATTATTGAAGAAAAAAATCAGTTAATATACTGTAGTCCGGTCATCACAAACATTAGCAAAACCAACCAAATTCTGAATTCCATCAAGAATTTCTTGTGATTTCTATTTTCATGTACAACAATCTATGGTACATTTACCGCTGCCGATATTTAGGAACAAAAAGCAACATTTATTCAAAGTCAGTCATGTCATCCTCTTCTGGAGCATTATAACTCTCCAAACCCTGAATTTCATGGTGAATTTCTTGTGCCTCTATTTCTTTTAGAATCATTGGCCCCAATCTCTTGTGTCTGGCAATAGTACTTTCCTGAAATGAGCACCTCTTGTTTAGGTAGCCTTTCACACAATGTAAGACCTATGTGAATGATCTGCAAATGCTAATGTATGGCGTGGGGGGAGCTGTAGCAATGATTGCCGCTAGGTCTTGTTTTCAGGGGAGGCCTTATATTTCTGAGCTTGAAAAAAATTGCACTAGTTCTTATATTCGAGGGATGTCTTATTTTCGGGGAAAGCTTATCCTTACATTTGGATACCAAAAATGTATCTTTGGGTGTCTCAAGATATAGAAATTAGTTATGTTGGTAAAGGGGGGGGGGGGGTGTAGGGTGTTTTGACTCCAACTTTCACTTAAGCCAAGTCATTTTCATAGCACTTCTGAGAGAAAACATTTAATAAAGCCACCATGCTCTTATCTCTTAGCAGCCTACAGGTGTAAACAGAACTGTACGACCGTGCATAAGAGCCATAAACTGAGCCCAGCTGGGCCAGCAAGCCCTGCCAGGTGCCACACATATAGAGATTCTCTTCTCAATGTACCAAGATGATACCTCTCTATATAGAGTCAAAGACTTCTTTCATTTGGATACAAAGCCCCTTCTATCAATGTATTAAAGTGGAGACCACACTTTTTTCACTTTGCCTTTTCCCCTGCAATATGTATAAATATGCAAATGTGCATATAAACCTCTCCACTAACCAGAGGCTCTTCTCTGCTGTCTATAAATAGTGTGATATCCCTCCCTTTGGTCTTTTTGATGTTTTGTTGTGTAACTTGAATCACAGTGGATCTAATTATGGTGTTGGTGACGCAGATCAACCGAAAAAGACTCTTTAATGTTGGTGAGAATAAATCCCTGAAAACTCCTCTAAATCGTGGAAGTCATTACACAAAGAATAGCTGAATGGGAAGAATATGTTAATTGATTTTAAAACTAGTCCCCTGGCTACAGTCAAGGTGTTTTGAGCAATCATACAAGTATATTTGTATCTAGAACTTCAATTTGTAATGAGTCAATTTTATGAAACATTATGCATTGAAGATTAAAGGGAACCCGTCAGGTGGTTTATGCCGCCTCATCAGAGAGCAGGATGTGATAGAGGGAGAGAAGCTGAGCTCTGTGATTATATAAGGTTATACAATTTGGAAATGGATTTCTGAGTGAAAAGCAGCATAAATCCTAAAAGGACTCCTTAAGAGGCAGTAGAAATCCTGCTTACGCCACACACAGTGATTGACAGCTCTCCCTGTATAAGTGTGTGCACAGAGCAAACTGTCAATCACTGTGTGGGGGTTGGGGTAAGCAGTACTTTTACTTTGTTTTTTTTTCTGCTTTTTACTTAGAAATCCTACTTTAAATTATATAATATAGATCACCAAGCTCAGCTCCTCTCCTCTATCATATAACCCTATATATCACCGAGCTCAGCTTCTCTCCTCTATCATATAACCCTATATATCACAGAGCTCAGCTTCTCTCCTCTATCATATAACCCTATATATCACAGAGCTCAGCACCTCTCCCTCTATCATATAACCCTATATATCACAGAGCTCAGCGCCTCTCCCTCTATCATATAACCCTATATATCACAGAGCTCAGCGCCCTCCCGTTCTA
>JAODAL010037213.1:0-40697 GCA_025379985.1 Phyllomedusa bahiana | reverse complement strand
ATCAGCAGTTTCAGCTCTGCCCGCTCTCCACCCCCAGCTGATCAGCTGTGCCCGATCTCCACTAGCTGATCAGGTGCCCCCGCACCCCCATCAGAGATCAGCTGTGCCTCATTCCACTAGTGATCAGCGCCCGCCCCTCCCTCGGATCAGCGCGGGCCCGGGACCTCCTTCAGTGTACTGCTCCCCGCTTCCCCATTCAGCGGGTTTTGCGGGCCCCCCAACCCCCTTCAGTGTCCCCTGCCCCGTCACCGTACTGCTGCCCCCGCGCCGCCCGCGATCCGCCCCCGGATCCACCTGCACCCGTGCCGTCCCGCTCACTGCCCCGATTCCCTGCAGCCGCTCACTGCGCTTTTTGCATCCGCTTTAGGATACAAAGCGCAGTGTCGGCCCATAGTTGGAGCGTTTTTGGGACGGGTTTTCCAAAAAGCGGATCCATTTTTCCCCTAGGGGCTTTCACTTGCGTAAACCGAAAGAAAAAATTGACATGTCAATTTTAAAGCGGATGCGAAAATGCAGTGCAAAAGGAAAGCCCCTCAAAAAGCACCCGGGGGGGGATTCCCCGTTGGGGAACAGCGATGCGCTTTTCAACCCAATGAACACACCCCCAATTTTAACCCTTTTGGGGCCCGGATCCGTTAAATTTACGGATCCCCCAAAAAACGTTTGATCCCCCTTTTTTTAAAATACCATAAAAGCCCATAAGATTACAAAATACTTGCAATGCCCAAAAAACCCAATTCCTTTAAACTGAATCCGAATACGATACCCCACAGCGTCCATTTTCACGACAAGAAAGGAATTTGTGTTTAATTAACCGAGTGCTCCGGGGTCGGCAGCGCCGGGTTTCTCCAAAACACGTAAAAACTAGCTGGAGGCAAAGGGTGCGCACCTAGAACAGGGCCTGTCCAATCAAAAATCCAACCGTTTGGGAAGAACCAGACTTTTTTTCATGGGGTGCATCCAGTTCAGCCATTTTGTAGAGTGTTGATCCAAGGAAGGAAAAATTCCCCAGGGAATACAAGCCAAAATTGTTTCTTTTAGGAAAAAAAAAAATTCCTTTCCTCCCCCTTTGCCAAAATGAATAAATCTCTAGATCTATTTTGCTGGTTTCTATTTATGAAACATTTTTTGCATCAGTTTACATGTGCTAGTATACATGCCCATATTTATTGACAGACTGGGGGCACTTGTGTAGAGGGGTTGGTATTTCCCTTTTCCCTTGGTTTTACCTGTTTTTAACTTTTTTTAACTTTTTATTGTTAATAAAGATCTGTTTATTACTTAGTTGGGTGTGTATCTAAATATAGTGTGTAACTTTCTCTTCCTTTTTTATATGTCTATAGGTGACTACACTAGTGAGAGACTGCAAAGAGGAGTACAGTACAAGAGGCACTAACAGACAAGCACTATAAATAGCAAAATTACTGTCATGTTGAACTGGGTGCTGAGTTTCAAATTTAAAGTTGTACTCTTAAGTGGTAACCCGTTTTGGACGGGGGACCAGAAGGGTCTAAGGAACAGCTCTGTTTGGCTGAGTGAAAGTTCCAAAACATTTGTAGTGTAAGCTATATACATGCTATATACATGAGGTCAGCTACGGCAATTTTGGAATTAGGTGGTGCTTGTGAACCCCCATAATAATTTCGGGGTTGTGCATGCGTCAGGGCCTTTTGGGGGCGGGCAGGGCGGCGGGTTTGGGGGCCCCGGGGCGCCGGGAGGCTCCGCTTCCCCCAGGGGGGCGCCGGGGGCCGCCCTGCCCCCCCGGGAAAGGAGCCCCATGACTCTGCGCGGCTGTTTTTAACAGTCCCCGGAAGAGCCAGCAGAAAGCGGGTTGTCACGGGAGGAGGGGGGGGAAGGAAATCTTTCCCTGTCCTGACCCCTTTCCCTGAATTGGGTTTCCACGAGCCCCACAGCTTTCCCCGGGCCCCCCCTTTGTGACGCTGGGTCTCCTCGGTCGGCAGCTCTCCCGCCGAGGGGACCCCTGGGAGCTGCGTGCAGGGGTTAAGGGGGCTTGGTGACGCCCGCCGCTTACCCCGTCTGCCTTCCCACGGGGAAAAAAAAGCCCCGGGAAATGGGGGCCCGCGCGGACCCGGGGGGTTTACTCTTTTGTTATTTTTTTTAATTATTTTACAGGGCCCAATCACTGGCTAAAAGGGGGGAAACCCCTTGGCCCCAAGGGGGGGGGCATTTTGGCTACGGGAAGGGGGCCATCCGGCTACAAGGGGGGAAACACTGGTACAATGGGGGGCACCTGGCTAAAAGGGGAGGGGCATCCTAGGCTACAATGGGGGGCCCCCACTGGCTAAAAGGGGGGGGCACCACTGGCAAAAAAGGGGGGAAATCACTGGTTAAAAGGGGGGGGGCAAAATGGTAAAAGGGGGGCAAAATGGCTAAAAAGGGGGGCAAAAGGGGCTCCAAAATTGGGGGCCCCACGGGCCCTACAAGGGGGGGAAATCTTTGGTTTAACAAGGGGGGGACACCACTGGCACAAGGGGGGGGCGTAAATGGCTTCAAGGGGGGGGCATAAACTGGCTAAAGGGGGGGCAGGCATCACGGGTTTTACAGGGGGGAAATCACGGGCCCTAGAAGGGGGGAATCACTGGCTACAATTGGTGGCACCCTGGTTTACAAGGGGGGCATCACTGGTTTAAAAAGGGCGCATCACTGGTTTGGGGGGGGGCTTCATGGCTTCAATGGGGGCCCCACACTGGCTACAAGGGGGGCACCCTGGCTAAAAAAGGGGGCATCACTGGCTAAAGGGGGGAAAACACTGGCTAAGGGGGAAAATTAATGGCAAAGGGGGGGCTTTAAAACTGGTTTAAAGGGGGGCATCAAACTGGCTAAAAGGGGGGCCCAAAATAGCTAAAAAGGGGGGCAACTAGTTTCCCGGGGGGGGCCCCACTGGTTTAAAAAGGGGGGGGGCCCACGGCTCCCAAGGGGGGGGCCACACGGGGTACAATGGGGGCACCATGGCAAAGGGGGGGGGCCAATCATTTGGTAAAAGGGGGGGGGGGGCATCACGGGCTAAAAATTGGGGGCGGAAATTAAATGGTACAAGGGGGCGGCATCACTTTTTTCAGGGGGGGCTTATCACTGGTACGGGGGGGCATCTAACTGGCTAAAATGGGGGCCCACATAGCTACAAGGGGGGCTTTTCTTTGGTAAAGGGGGGCACCCACGGGGGTTTAAAAGGGGGGGCCATCAACTGGAAAAAAGGGGGGGCCATCAACTGGCTAAAGGGGGAAAACCCTAGCTAAAAGGGGGGGCCCACATTTAGTACAAGGGGGGACATAGATAAAAGGGGGGGGCATCTCTGGCTACGGGGGCATTCTGGCTACGGGGGGGGCTTTTCTCTGGTTAAAAGGGGGGGCTTTAAATGATAACAGGGGGAAATCAAGGGCCCTTTAGGGGGCTATTAGGGGTTTACAGGGGTTTTTCATGGTACCATATAAAGTTGCTATAGATGGGGAGTTTGTTTAGAGATGGGGAATTGGCGGGAAAAAATGTGATTAAAAGGGAGGGTTTTAAAAGGGATATTTGTTTTGTAAATTTTACGTGAAGGGTCGGGGGGGGGGGGTTCTTCATGGCGTCTGGGCCCGGGATGGAAAAAAAGAAAAAGAGAAAGAGAACAAACCCTTTTTTTTTTTAAAAAAGGTAAGGGTTCCCCTTTTGAGTAAATAGTTTTAAAAAAATTTTACGGGAAACCCAATTTATATGTCTGCGATTTTTGTTTTTCAGTGGGTTTTTTTTTTCCACCACTGTATGTGGAAAATTTTTGGGGTTGAAGTAAAAATGGTTTGTTTTCCCGAAAATGGTAAGTTTTTTTTTAATTCGTCACTATGTGCTTTTTGTTATGTGGTTTTTTGGTGTGGTAGTATTATTCGGTCACTGTGTTTTTGGTGATTGGGGTTTTGGATTCGGGTTTGGGTTTTAACCGGGGTTTGTTTTTTGGGTTTAACTGATGTATTATTTTAGTAATTTTATATGTAGCACATTGTGGTATGCTTTTTGTATATTTAGTTTTTGGGTTTGATGGTGATCCCAACGTGTTTCTTTGTGGCAATTATAGTTACGGGTTTTTGGGGGGGGTGGGGCGAAATTTTTCTTCACCTCCCCCCTGAGGGGAAATTTAGCCTAGGAATGTGGGCTGCAGGAGTGGTTGGTAGAGTCCCTTAGACCAATAGCAGCATAGAAGTAATAGCATAGAGGCAATAGACAGGCGCCATCTTACAAGTGGCCCAAAATTCCAAGTCCAATGTGGCCCAAAAAGGGAGACTGTTTTTAAAGTGTTTTTTTTCATGGGGAAAAAACCCGGGAAAAAACGCAGGGTGCCAAATCGGGCTTTCCCCCCCCCCCCCCCCCCCCCCCCAACCCCCCCCCCCCCTGAAAGTGATAAGATTGTGGTTGCACATACTTCCTCTGTGGCTTCTCTCCATTTAACAAAAAGACTATGGAAGAATTCATAGAAACCACCCTTCCATACAATGGTCTAAATGCAAATTGCACAAGTAAAGGAGCACCAAAATGATTCCTCTGACTAAGCCCCACCTACTATTTTGCTACTTATTGTATAAAATTAAATAGAATACTATTAGATTTTTAGTTATCTGGACCAGGTATCTTAATATTATAGCATGTAATATACTGTATTATTAATATATCCTATATTGTAGTTCCTCTTTATTAAACATTTTCCAGTGCCAAGGCAGAATACGTTATCCTGCCTTACATACTTACATAATAACAACTTTTATATTTCTGTCCCACTGTAATTTTATTACAGTTTGGTAGCTTCATAAAAATATAAATGGATGTTTGTCTTATTGTATCTAGAAAATTTTGCTTAGCTAAAGTTTTGCCTAAATGTTAAATTGTTCTGTAATTTAATAAATTTAACAAAACGTAATTTAGGCTTTTGTTATAATGCACAAATCACTGTAGAATATAGCTTTAATTGTCTCCTTCCTTCAAACTAAAAAAAAAAAATTTAACTGATAATTTCTTTATACAGTAGAAAGTTTCAGTGGTGTTAAAGGGGTTGTCTCACGACGAAGATTATAGTTAAAAATGTGAGGACCAAAAATCTAAGGATGTACGTCCTTGGTTACTATTGGCAAAGTGCTACGGTTTTAGAGAACGGGCTGGTTTACATGTGCTTAGCAACGGTGTTTGTTTACTGGTCAGGGAAGCATTCTGTCCTGCCCAGGTCGTGCACATGCAAAGGAAAGGCAGTTAAGAGGAGGGGCAGGGATGTGTGTATTGGCAGGCAAGGAGGAGAAGCAGTGAGAGGACATGCAGGGGGGTTGTGTATTGTATCCTCTTCACTGCTTCTCCTCCTTGCCTGCCAATACACACATCCCTGCCCCTCCTCTTAACTGCCTTTCCTTTGCAAGTGCACGACCTGGGCAGGACAGAATGCTTCCCTGACCAGTAAACAAACACCGTTGCTAAGCACATGTAAACCAGCCCGTTCTCTAAAACCGTAGCACTTTGCCAATAGTAACCAAGGACGTACATCCTTAGATTTTTGATCCCCACATTTTCAACTATGATCTTCATAGGGAGAAAACCCCTTTAAGGCAGGGTGTCAAAATGAGGGCCTTATGGTTGACCTCAAAGGGCCGTAGTGTGCCTGCCATATGGTCAGTAAGATGCTAAAATATCCTTTAAGGTTGCATAATAGCCAGACACTTTCACCTCTTTGGCACCAAGCTTCCTCCGTGTAAAAGTGCAAGAGTGCCTGGTTAGAGTTGTCAGAGCTGCACCACCACCTGTTAAACTGCTGGACAGAGCGGTACTGAAGTGCAAACCAGAGCTCAGAAACCAAAATAATGCCCACTCTCTATGCTGGTGCTACCACTTCTGTAGAGCACTGGATGTGTCCTCCAGAAAAAGTGGAGGGCTGGTCCTTCTGCGTCTGGACCTTCCTTGCTGTGCCTAAGCTCTCAGGAGCCATATAAAATCATGTGGCAGGGCATATTGGCTTTCAGGACTTGGCTTTCAGTTTAACATGTGTATTTTAAGGGGTTGTCTGGTTTATAATGAAATAAGGTTTACCTTTTCCAACTCTCTAATATAATGTCTGCTTTGAAGATCTTTGTTTTCAGCAAACAGAAACATACTTGTTTATATAAAAGCTGAAAAAATAGTACCAAGGAGGTACATGTATGAAAACTGTCTAGGTCTAAGACTTTCTTTGTTGCCCATAGAAACCAATCAGAGCTCCCCTTATATTTTTTGAGAGTGCTATATGAAATGGAAGGGGAACTCTGATTGGTTACTATAGACAACAAAAAAAGTCTGAGATCTAGACTGTTTTCATACATGAGGCCCTTAATGCTTCTCATGGCTTAGAGTCCAGTGTATCCAGTTTAACGAGTCCATAATCAAAATATCTATACTCCAGCCTGGCGCATTTTATCTACATTGGCTCGAGATTTGGTGGTTCATGAAAACAGGATTATAAAATGAGGACATTTCATTCCAGATTAGTTAGGGACTCTGAGCTTTTCATAACCCAATGAAGTGTATGTTTGTTTTGTTCATTTCCTTTTTGTAAATGGATTTACCAAAGTTGTTTGTTTTGTCATTTATTTTATTATTCTGTCATTCAAGTTACAAGAAAATAACAGAAATGAATCAGTAAATAGATGACAAGTCTAATAACTGTGCATTTATTAAAAAAATGCACAAAAAATGCGCCAAAGAACGTGTCAAAAAATGCACAAAAATGCTCTGTGTGTAAGCACCCTAAGTTTCTGCCCACAATTGTTGCATACATGAACATTGATTTTTGTATGACTATTTATTTAGCACCTTGATAGCTAATTGTCCCGTTATAATGAGTAGGCTCTGTCAGATATGATATGATCTATAAGAAAAAACAAAACAAAAACAAATTGTAGATATGGACTTAACATTCGAGGGACACCAAGCACATAAGAATAATTACATTTTTTATTTTTTTTATTGCTAAGAGTGTGGTCACACAGATCAGCCATCTGCATGTGGCTAAAGCCATGCCCACAGTGGGTATAATTTTAAAAAGATTGTTAACAACCACATGAACCACACAGCCCATAAAATTGATTTTTAATGGTTGCACTGTTTAAAACTGCTACTTATCTGCAAAATCATGCAGCCATTAATCATCAGTATCTCACATAAGTGAGTAGATCCCTCCCACACTTTATATGACACTTTGATACAATGTAAAGAAAAAGCCGTCTGTAAGGCCTCGTTCACACGGCTTATTCTGCCGCGTATTGGCGCCGTACTGCGTGCCGGATTTGCGCTTCAGTACGGCGCCAATCCGCGGCAGCAATTACGGTAATCCACTGCTCTCATTGAGAACAGTGGAATCCGTCGCTCTCCCCGCTCGGCAAATCCGCCGCAGGGGGAGAAAGTGACATGCACATTATTTACGGCGCGTACGCGCCGTAAACAATGCATTTTCTATGGGGCCGGGAGCGGCGCCCCCGCCACGCTCCGGCCCCGCCCCCATCCCGCCCCTTATTCACGGCGGATTTGTGTGCTCAATACGGCGCACAAATCCGTCAGGAATAAGCCGTGTGAACACGGCCTAAACCGACTGTCAACCATCCTGATAGACTTCAATAGAAGATCCGTTCAGCAGTCCCCACTTACCGGATTCTCTGCCGGACGTTTTTTTACACCGCCGGTGGTCCGAAAAACTTAGAACATGTTCATTCTTCTGCCTGATTTTCGGGTGGAACATGAACATGTCAGTGGATGAGGGGGACAGGCGAATCCGCAAACAGTGGACAGAACCATCCACCAATACCATGGATAATATGTAAAAATATTTATTTGCATACTGCCGTGTGGACGCACCCTTCCAGTGTAAATTTGGTGTGCCCTTATAATAACTCAATACAAAGCCATCAATGTCTAAACCGCTGGCAACAAAAGTGAGAACACTGCTAAGTAAAAATGGACACATTCTGCTCAATTTGACATTTTCCCTCCAGGGTGTCATGTGACTCATTTGTCTAACAAGATCTCAGGTGTGAATGGGGAGCAGGTGTGTTAAATTTGGTGTTATCGCTCTTAGGGTATCTTCACACGATGTAATTGTGGAGTGTATTTGGGTGCATAATTGCACTTCAATACGCCCAAAATGCGTACCACAATTACGGTAATTCATAGCTGTTATAGAGAGCTATGAATTACCTTCATCTTCGAGTATTGAACGGCAGGTAAAAGAAGTGAAATGTCAATTCTTCCCGGTGTATACGCCCCGGAGATAATAGAAGTGAATGCCCCACAACGATTTACAAGTGCGCTGGCCCTTGGGAACCCTTGGTCTCTCACAATCAGGAAAACCAGGTCATGGGCCTGTGGAGCCTAGCTGATCATGAAGAATATGAGTTGGCAAGTGGGAGGTGTTGCAGGCATAAAATAGCCATTTTGCAGGGAAAGTTAATTGAGCAAGGTGACCTACAAACATGGCTCAGTAACACCAGTTATGTCAGTGGGAATGGGCCAAAATTCCTACCAACTATTGTGAGAAGCTTGTGGAAAGATATCCAAAACGTTTGACCCAAGTCATACAGTTTAAGGGCAATCCTACCAAATACTAATAAAATGTAGGTAAACTTTTGATTATGCAGAAAATAATACAAATGCCTTAAAAATTCTCTCTCTCATTATTCTGGCATTTGGCAAATATAACTAATTTTGGTAATCCTAATTGACATAAAACAGGTAAGGTTTATTCTGATTTTATGTCAGATAGTGAGAAAAACATGTATGCGTCCTTTATATAGTGTATGCAAACCTCTGGTTTCAACTATATCTGTATGTATACATATATATATATATTATATATATATTATATATATATATATATATAAAAAGTATATATATATATATATATATATATATATATATACAAAAAGTATATATATATACTGGAAAAAGGCTGCACTACTAAAGTAAAGGGTAAAACCGGCTGCAAGCAGCACAGACCCACGTCACAGGCCAAAAATGTAAAGCTAGAAAACGGATGAAAAAAACAAAATGTGCTTTATTCCATGCCAGGCGACATTTCGGTTCACAATGAACCTTTTTCAAGCAATTAATGGGTGGACTGTGTCACACTTATAAAGGGTAGTGCTCATTAATATTCAATTAAAAATACAACATATAAAACAGTGAAATAAACATACAAAAATGCCAAATAGTGATGAATTACATAGTGAATCCATAGTGTGCAATCAAAAATAAAAACATAATATGCTATCATAATATAAACATACATGTGTATAATACATGCATTGCATATAAACATATAAATGCTCTACACCAAAGGGGTGGAATATATTAATAGGTGAATAAATTAGTATACAGGGAGGGAAGAATGGAGAGTGGGACTTCAAATGCATGGTTCTTGATAGAATAATGCCATTGAATAGAGGTGGTGACCGCTTTACTCTTTTGTGAGTGCCACAGTTTTTGCTACCTATATATATATATATATATATATTATATATATATATATATATATATATATATAGAGAGAGAGAGAGAGAGGAGAGAGAGAGAGAGAGAGAGAGAGAGAGAGAGAGAGAGAGAGAGAGAGAGAGAGAGAGAGAGAGGTAGCACTCAGAAATATACGAAAATGAACAATATTCAATGTTCAAGCAGCCAGCAATGTTCAACTCGAGTCGTGAGTTCACTAAATATATCAAGAAAATCGCAGCACTCCCAATGTAGTGATAAAATGAAAGAAGGCTGTTTTATTCCAACATGTCTAAAGAGCAACGTTTTGGCTCCTAAGTCACTGAACTTTTAGGATACTGGTGCTTTATGCACAAGTATATAGCAAGTAGTTTTGCAGCCAATGAGGAGTTATCAGGGATCCTGGGTAGTGGGAGTTGTTGCAGGCATAAGATAACCATTTTGCAAGGAACAGTTAGTTGAAGTTCTAGTTGAGAGTTAAATTTATATGCTGGCGGTGGCACAAAGGAAGGCAAGGCCAACAAAATGGGCCTGTACACAGAAAGTACTCAAAGACAAGAGGTTGAGCTAAAGATATCCTATGGTAAAGATATAGGGCGACATGTATGAAGCTCGCCACGTCGGGGCGCATGTTTTCGCCAGTTTTCCGGCGAAATTTGCGCCTGACTTATGTCGGCGCCGGGGCGCGCTCATACATACCATGTAAAGTCCGCCGCGCCTCGCCAGTGTGTGAGGCACAGTGCGGGACTTAGGCGCAGTACAGGGCTGCACCTAAGATTCGCCGCCCGAGGTAGTGCGCTTATACATGCTGTGTAAAGTCCGCCGCGCCTCGCCTGTGTGAGGGGCGCAGTGCGGGACTTGGGCGCAGTGCGAGACTGCGCCGAACATGTATTCCAATTTGAGACAGGCTGGAAAACAGCGAGAAATCATTAAAGATGTCCGTGCGGAGTATGAATCAAAAAATCGTCTTTAAATTAAGGTTAAAACATTCTCTGAAAAAGAGCTGAAACCTACTAAAAAAATAAATAAATAAAATCACTTTAAAAAAATCCAGAACGGCGCTACATCGGGAATTTGGATATTGAAAATTGCCGGGAAATAAAGTAATTCAAATTCTGTAAGCTATTCTCATTGATCGGCAGAAACCAGCCAATCAGAATAGGAGCGACAGTGAACCATTATAACCTGTGGAGAAATATTGACCAATCAAAATCAAAGGCGGGACAGTTTAAAATACAGTAAAAATGCAGAAAAGAGCTGATTGGTTGAACTCGTGGGGGCTTGGCTATCCCAGCCAATCAGAGCGCGAGCTACTTGTCCCATTGTAGTCAATGGAGAGATCGGGGCAAGGAAATCTCGGCGCTCAGCGCCGTGCGGCATGGTGTATGATTAAAAAAATAATTTTTATTAAAGCAGTTGTCTCACTACGAAGATCATAGTTGAAAATGTAGGGACCAAAAATCTAAGGATGTACGCCCTTGGTTACCATTAGCAAAGTGCTATGGTTTTAGAGAACGGGCTGGATTACTTGTGCTTAGCAACGGAGTTTGTTTACAGGTCGGGGAAGCAGACTAGAACGCGCATGCAAATGAAAGGCAGTGAAGAGGACGGGCAGGAATCTGTGTATTGACAGGGAGACCCACTGAGCAGAGGCAGTGAAGAGGACGGGCAGGAATCTGTGTATTGGCAGGGAGACCCATGGAGCAGAGGCAGTGAAGAGGACAGGCAGGAATTGTGTATTGGCAGGGAGACCACTGAGCAGAAGGCAGTGAAGAGGACGGGCAGGAATCTGTGTATTGGCAGGGAGACCCACTGAGCAGAGGCAGTGAAGAGGAGGGGCAGGAATCTGTGTATTGGCAGGGAGACCCACTGAGCAGAGGCAGTGAAGAGGAGGGGCAGGAATCTGTGTATTGGCAGGAGACCCACGAGAGAGGCAGTGAAGAGGGACAGGCGGGGGGGGGTGTTTGGCAGGGGGAAGGGGGGGGGGGGGGGGGGGAGAAACAGAGGCAGTGAAGAGGACGGGGAGGGGGTGTGTTTTTGGCAAGGAGACCCACTGAGCAGAGGCAATGAAGAGGACTAGCAGGAATCTGTGTATTGGCAGCCACAGGGATGTGTGTATTATCAACCACAGGCATCGGTGGGAGGGGGTGTCGGCAGCTACATGCACAGAGGAGAGAAAGAGAGAGAGATCACTGACTGCAAGCGGAGGTGCTGCGGGGGATGGTGCAATCAGTGATCTCTCTCTTTTTCTCTCCTCTGTGCATGTAGCTGCCAACACCCCCCACCGATGCCTGTGGTTGATAATACACACACCCCTGTGGCTGCCAATACACAGATTCCTGCCTGTCCTCTTCACTGCCTCTGCTCTGTGGGTCTCCCTGCCCATACACCCCCCACCCTGCCTGTACTCTTCACTGCCTCTGCTCAGTGGGTCTCCCTGTCAATACACAGATTCCTGCCTGTCCTCTTCACTGCCTCTGCTCTGTGGGTCTCCCTGCCAATACAACCCCCCCCCCTGCCTGTCCTCTTCACTGCCTCTGCTCAGTGGGTCTCCCTGACTATACACAGATTCCTGCCCATCCACTTCACTGCCTTTCATTTGCATGCGCATTCTCGTCTGCTTCCCCGACCTGTAAACAAACTCCGTTGCTAAGCACAAGTAATTCAGCCCGTTCTCTAAAACCATAGCACTTTGCTAATGGTAACCAAGGGCGTACATCCTTAGATTTTTGGTCCCTACATTTTCAACTATGATCTTCGTAGTGAGACAACCCGTTTAAGTGTAAAATATTATCTGAAAAAGAGCTAAAACCTTCTATAAACATAAATCAATCAAATCCCTAACAATGCGTTTGTCGCCGAGACCAGCGCTACATAAGGAATTGGGATATAGAGAATTGCCGGGAAATACAGTTATTCAAATTGTTTAAGCTCTTCTCATTTGTCGGCAAAAACCAACCAATCAGAATAGGAGCGACAGGGAACTTTTATAACCTATGGAGAAGTATGGACCAATCAAATGAAAAGGCGGACAGTTCATTTTTATTTCTTTATTTTCGTTAGCCAAGGATCAATAGTACTGGTTAGTAACTTTGTCAGTCTTCTCTCTCTTCTCCGTGGTGTTTTCTATCCTTCCTTCTCACTCTCTCTTCCATACTATGGGCGACATGTATGAACGGGCTTTTCGCCTGTTTTCTGGCGTAACCTGCGCCTCACCGGCCCGAATCTGCTGTCGGACGCAGGGATGCGATGTTAGGCGCAGCGTTCGCCACTTTCAGATGCGCCTCGCATGAAGGGGCGTGCATTTGATTGGTCCATACTTCTCCATAGGTTATAATGGTTCCCTGTCACTCCTATTCTGATTGATTGGTTGGTTTTTGCCGACCAATGAGAAGAGCTTAAAGAATTTGAATTACTGTATTTCATGGCAATTCTCTATATCCCAATTCCTTATGTAGCGCCGGTCTCGGCGACAAACGCGTTGTTAGGGATTTGATTGATTTATGTTTATAGAAGGTTTCAGCTCTTTTCAGATAATATTTGACACTTAATAAAAAAGATTTTTTTAATCATACTCCATGCCGCACGGCGCTGAGCGTCGAGATTTCATTGCCCCGATCTCTCATTGACTACAATGGGACAAGTAGCTGCGCTTGATGGCGGGAAGTCAAGCCCCGAAGTTCACCAATCAGCCTTTTCTGCATTTCTACTGTATTTTGAACTGTCCCCTTTGAATTTGATATTTTCCATAGGCTATATGGGTCACTCGCCTTTCTGATGCAGGTTGCAAGCCCAGTGGCCACATCAGCTCTTTTCTGCATTTTTACTGTATTTTGAACTGTCCCGCCTTTGATTTTGATTGGTCAATACTTCTCCATAGGTTATTATGAGTCCCTGTCACTCCTATTCTGATTGGCCAGGATTGCCAAGCCCCCGCTAACTCAACCAATCAGCTCTTTTCTGCATTTTTACTGTATTTTGAACTGTCCCGCCTTTGAATTTGATTGGTCGATATTTCTCCATAGGTTATAATGGGTCACTGTCGCTCCTATTCTGATTGGCCAGGATTGCCAAGCCCCCGCTAGCTCAAGCAATCAGCTCTTTTTTGCCTTTTTACTGTATTGTGAACTGTCCCGCCTTGGAATATGATTGGTCAATTTTTCTCCATAGGTTATAATGGGTCCCTGTTAGAGATGGGCGAATTTCTCAAAAATTCGATTCGGTCACTTCGCCGAATTTTCCGACAAAAATAAATTCGGTCCGAATTACTTCGGCACGAATCGCGTTAAAAAGCAGCTATTTCCAGGCTGCACAGAGCCTGCAGGGTGCTGTAGAACGTTGTGCCATGCTTAAATATGCAGAGGGAGCTTGGTTTGTTCTTCATACAATGTTGTGTTGTAATATGACACGCAGATGACTGCCGCCGCTCTTAGAATCGCTTCACTATAAAATTCCCTGGGGCACTTAAGAGGCAAAAACTGACCAAAAAATCAAGCGAGAAGTCCCTAAAAAGTCTTGCCAGCGAAAGTGGAAAAAAAAACAAGGAGAGCTCGGTGGCAAATTGTGACAGTGTGTGGGGTGCGGCGGCACCCCAGAGGGCATGAGGTGGGCGTGGCCAATACTTTTTGGAGGGGGAAAACCGGGAAGCCACAAATGGCCAATAGAGAGCGGGGTCACTGCGGCAGCAGTAGAGGTCGGGCGGGGGCCCCAATGACATTCTGGAAGGGAAAAAAACAGTTTTGGGCCAAGAGTGGCACAATCACAAGTGTGGAGGTAGGGCGGCCCGCGTATGAGATAGGCAGGGGGCACAATGCTTTGGGGGCGGCAAACAGATTGGGCCACAGGTGGCACAATCACACTGTGGGGTCACACGGCGCAGTAGAGATCAGGAGTGGCAAAATACATTCGGGAGGCGGCAAAACAGTATAGGCCCACAGAGTCACAAATCACACGTGTGGAGGTCAGACAGCAGCAGATGAGATCGGGCAGTGGCACAAGCATTCTGGGGTGGCAAAACAGGGGGAACCCAAAAGGACAATGACGAGAGGGGGGAGGCACGGGGGGGGGGGCAGACATGAGGTCAGGGCAGGGGGCCAAGACAAGTGGGGGGGAGGGCAGGACCACACCAGCACATGGGTCAGAGAGTGGAAAAATGAATTCGGGGGTGGCAAAAAAAGGGGGAACCACAGAGGGGCCAATGACTGAGAGGGGGGCCCACGGGGGCGACAGGGGGTCGGGCAGGGCACAATAAATTCTGGAGGTGGCAAAACGTTTTAGGCCACAGAGTGGCAAAACCCAAACAGTGTGGAGGTCACGCCGGCAGCGTTGAATCGGGGCGGGCACAAGACATTTGGAGGCGGCAAAACGATTGGCCAAGAGGGGCACAACCCACATGGGGAGCACGCAGCGCGTATGAGGTCAGGGTGGACAATGACATTCTGGAGGGGGGGAAAAACATATTAGGCCACAGAGGGGCACAAGAACATTTTGGAGGTCACACAGCAGCAGCATGAATCACAGTGGCAAAAAAATGACATTTGGGAGGGGGCAAAACATATTAGGAAAGAGTGGCACAATCACCAGTGTGGGGTCCGTCGGCACATTTAGTCGGGGCGTGGCACAATGACATTCTGGGGCGGAAAACAGTTTTAGCCAAAGAGGGGACAATACAAGTGTGGAGGTCAAGGGGGCAGCATAGGTCACGTGGCAAAATGCTTCGGAGGGGGCAAAAACGATTAGGCCACAGAGGGGCACAATCACACAGTGTGGAGGTCCCGGAGCAGTTGAGTCGGGCAGTGGCACAAAAATTCTGGGGCGGCAAAAACAATTGGGCCCCACAGAGTGGCACAATGAACAGTGTGGGGGTCACGAAGCACATGAGTCAGGCAGGGCACAATGACATTCTGGAGGGGGCAAAAAAAAGGGGGGAACCCACAGAGTGGCACAATGACGAGAGGGAGGCAGGGCGGCGCAGATGAGGTCAGGATGGCAAAATGACCCAGTGGGGAGGACGGGCAGCAGCCACAGCAGCAGATAGGTCAGACGTGCCAAAAGACCAGTGGGGTTTTACGGCAACGAACCAGCAGCAGCTTTGGGTATAAGGTGGCAAAATGACGAGTGTTGGGTGGGTGGCAATACCGCCCTGGTAAGATGGTGGTGGCAGAGGGAAAACTGTCAGCAGTGTACAAGGCGGGTGGGGGCATCAGAATAGGGTGGGCGGGTATTTGAACCCAGACTGACCCCTAAGGCTTTGGTTTTTTTTTTTATTTAAAAAATTTTAATTTTTTTTTTTTTATAATTTTAAATTGTTTTTTTTTTTTTTTTTTTCCCCCCCATCCCCAAAAAATTAAATATTTTATATAATTTTTTTAAATAATAAAAAAAACCTTTTTTATTTTTTTTTTGGGTTTTTTTTTTTTTAGAATTTTTTTTTTTTTTTTTTTTTTGTATTTTTTTTTTTTTTTTTTTTTTTTGGGGGTGTTTTTTTTTTTTTTTTTTTCCGGGCACAAAGGCGCACCAATGATTTTTGGGGTTTCCCATAGTATTTGAGTTTGTCTTTCCCCCTCAATAGCGGGAAAAAGGCTCCCCCTTTTGGACCTAGCGAGGGGCCAAAAGGGTGGAGGCCAGAATCATTCCCCGCGGTTTTGGGCTATTCGGCTGTCACTGCCCGGGGAAATAAGCTGCTGCGGGCCCCTGACAAGTGACTCCCAGGGGCTCCCCGCCTCCATTTCCACGTATCTGCCACGGTGTTGGGGGCATTTGTCTTTCCCCATCACCATTTCCCCCCTCCGCTCTCCCGCTCCTCTCTTTGTCACCGGGTAGAAAATCCATATTTTACCCGAAATGCTTTGCTCCAATGTACTCCTTCCCTTTCCATTTAGTCCCAGGGTCATGTGGCCCCCGAATGTAGTCGCAGTTTCCAGTCCCCGCCCAACAGATTTTTCAGCATCGTTTCCAGGACTGAAGCAGTGGAATGATGTTATTCATCCCGTGTATGGCGATGACAAATAAGTCAAACTCCTCGAATGGCCCCAACAAAAAGGTTCACGCATGAGCTTCATGGTGACATCAAAATTACCAGGGAGTACTTCTGTCTGCCTGGATCATCAAAAATCAGTGATGAGGGGTTTCTCTGCTCCACTTTTTCTTTCTTGTTTGTGTGTAGGGGGCTCTCACACAGAGAGGTTTTAGTGCATTTTTTGATGGTTTTTTTTTGTGCAGAAATGTTCAGCATTAAATACTCTGCCTTTCTACAAATAAAGGCACCAAAACACACCAAAAATGCTCTGTGTGAAAGCAGCTTTTTTGTGTATTTTTTTTTAAAATGGGGGAGGTGGGAGAAAAAGGGGGAAAATTTGTTTAAAACATTTTTTAAGGGATATTGTATGTGGGCTGGGGGGGGGCTTAGTGCCAGGGCGATTTTTTTTCCCCCAGCCCGGCCCCTTGGCAAAACATCCAAAAAGTACCCGAGGGGCCCTCCTATATCCCACCCTGCTCTAACCTGACTGTCCTTTAGGGACTCTTCCCTCGGGTTCAGGGGGGCAAATTGCGCCCCGTCCGCTGCACTTGAGGCTTCTTCCCCCTTCCCCAAAATGGCTCTGGCCAGGGGGCGAATTTCTGCCCTGCCCCCTCCCGGCTTCCCTTGCGGGATAACAAAAAAAAACTTTGTAAAAAGTTTTTTAAAGGTTCCCTTTGCCGTCTTTTTTCCCTTTCCCAGGAAAATTCTGCCTCCCCGTTTCCGAGCGAGTGGGGGTTTTTTGGGTCCTATCTGCCCCTCAGAGCGGGACTAAAGGGCAAAATTCCCCAAAACAGATTTGGACTCAAAAATACATTTCTCCCCTAGATAACTTTGAACCCCCCGCTGTGGCAGCTAGCCCCCCTTTCTGCTCCACAGAGGACTCATTTCCCCTTTTTGGCCTAAAGGGGGTATGTTGTTACTGTTACCAGGAGATAAAAAACGGGGAAAGAAATTTTTAAAAGGGGTGTTATCTTTTGAGCTGCTCTGCTTTTTCCAACCTAATTTTTCAGATTGAGTTTAAAAACCCAGGGGCGTGCTCTCCCTGTCAGCGGGCGGGGTCTCTCCCCCAAAGGGGGTGTTTTCCCCCCTAAACTGAAGAACTGTGACATAATCGTTTTGTATAAGCGGGGGAAATGCAGAAGGTTGTCTGGATATAAACAGCTTTTGTAGCCTCCTCCCCGGTTATGCCCTGCCGCCTTGAGGCTCCAAATTTTCCGAAAGGGCACCTGTCATATGTCTTGTTTCCCAAAACAACTGAAACCCAGCAGTTTTTTTCTTTTTTTAAAGTGGTTTCAACCCAAAATTGTATGACAACAGGTAGGATTTTACCCAACTACAAATGTCAGTTCAAGTAAAAAATCTCTGCTTGCTGTCAATGAAATGTGATTTGAAAAAAGGGGGGGGAGAATCGCTTTGAGAGAAGGCCCTGCTCAGTTTGGGAAAAACCTAAACTTGGGTGATGGTGCAGAGGCGGCATTTGAAAGCAAGGAGGGGGGGGGGGATTTTTGCTTTTACAACAAAGGGGGGATTTGGAGTTTTGCCCCTCCGGGTATATTTTTTTTCCCCCCCTAAATGCTACAATATTTTAGAGAAAATAAAATATATATTTTAAATCACTTTTAATTTTTTTATATATCCCCAAAATTCGGGGCCCCCCTTTTATTAAATGTCTCATCCCCCAAGGAATATATGATTGAAATTCACTATTTTGGGAAGTGTTTGTGTAAACGAAAGGGATAGGACACTTTTATAGGGGGCTTTGTGTGTGTATATAAATTTAAAATTATTTTTTTGTCTAAAACATTTTTTTTTCAAATCTTTAAATATGTGTACAAAATTTTAAAAGGAAAAAAAAAAAAAAAACTACTGATGGGGCTTGAAAATCCCTCTGTCTTGCAGGGCTAATCACCCTAAGGGACAGTACTATATAAGCTTTTATACAGAAAGCCCCGGTGTTTTAGTCCTTAAAGTTATACACTACAGGTGGGTGACGTCATAAGGAAGCAGGGCTTGCATTCGAAACTGAGGAACAAGAACGCCCTTTTTTTCCAAGTGCAGCTTAAGGGGTGGATTTTTTGAGGGGGAAACAACCTCTTGGCAAAAAACACTTTTTAAAAAGCAGTATTGCCCCGAACATTGACCTAAAATGGGAGGTTTTTACAAAGAGCCCGCAGAAAACCCTTTGGTTTCACTATCGATTTTTAAAAGCTAAAAAGGGGGGTAAAACAGAGTGTGCAGGAGCCAATCACTGGCAGGGGGGCCGGGGGCGGGGCGTTTTTCCCGTCCCAGGGGGATATCCCCCAGGTGAATGAAATGTCAGCCGCCAATCACAGTGGGAGGGGGGGTTTTTCTAGTGTGCGAGAATCGACCAGGGGGGTTTTTGAAACCAAACAAAAGCCCCGGGAAAATTTAAGGCAGAAATTTTTAGAGTTGGGTTATATCTGCTTTAAAACCCAAATGACAGAGGTAAAGCAAACCCCAAATTAAAAAAAATGCTTATTTTTTTCTGTCCCCCTTTAAACTGAGACATGGGTCTTTTAAAAAAAAAAAACCCCCCTTTTAAAGTTAAAATAGCCTATGAATTTTTAACTTTTTCCCATTATTTCTATGCCCAAGGGCTCTATCGTTTGCTCACACTACCTTCCTAAATAAAGATAACTAAAGCTTTTACACAAAATCATAAATTTATAAAACCCCCCATTTGGGTTTTACTCTTTGGGCAAAGCATTTGAGCCCCCAGAATCTCACACGAAGGAAACCCTTTTTGCTACACAAATTTGCTGTGTAAGGTGGGCTTGTTTGATAACCCTATCAGGGCGGCCCTTTAAAATAAAAATCGCGTTTCCTCCATTCCTTGCTACATTACAATATACCTAGTTTGCTGTTCCTAAAAGGTACTAAAGAGGTTAACGTCAAAATCTCTGGGGGTAGACTTTCAAATGAAGAAAGGGTGGGTTTTGTTTTCTTGGTGGTAAAAAGGCTGAAAATTTTAGTTTTTTTTGTACATGTGCCTAAGAAATGGTTTGTGCTCTTTGTCCCTTTTCAATTTGGTCAAATTTAAAGGGGGGTTTTTCCCTGAAGTTTTAAAATTGGGCCCGGGAAGCTGCAAATGAAATAAAAAATTTTTTAACATTCACTTATTATTAAAAAAAAATTTTTGCACCGTTTTTGTTTTTTAAAAGCTCCTTTAGTGATCCCTTGTTTTTAAACTCGTTTCCAGGGGGATCGACCCAGGGCTGAGAGTCCCCGGTTTTTTTAAAGGTCCAGAAAAGCTAAGACCCTAAATTTTCGTTCTGGGAGCTATTTAGTGTTTTAAACCCCCGGTTTCTGTCATTCTACTCCCGTCCCCATTTTACTTCCCTTTGTAATTAGTTTAAAAGTGCAAATAAAAAAAAAAAGAAACCCCCAAAAGGGTTTTTTCCATTGTAAAGAGAAAAAAAAAAAATTGGTTTGGTTCTGGGAGGTTTTTTGAACCTAGGACCCCTTTTGGGTGGTGGCAAAAGCTTTATCTCTCAGCTACCCCAAAATTGCTTTAATAAACAGAATTCCCGTGGGCCCCATGGGTTTGCAATTTTAAAAAATATCACACGGGCCCCCTTTTGAAGGGACACAGGAGCTGAAGGGGGCTGGATACAGGAGGTATTTTTGGGAGACACTTTGATTTTATGTTTAGAGGTTGTAAAAAATTTTTTACAAATTTTACATACTCTTTTTTTTGGCTGTGGAAAAGTTTTTTTCACTGTGTTTACCCTTTTCAAATTTCATTTAAAAAGTCTGCTTTGTGTGTCTCACCTGATTTATACATTGTGTAATACTGATCTTGGATACCACATTTTATTATTACATAGTTACATTGTTTGTAAGGCCAGAAAAAGACAGACATCCATCCAGTTCATTAGTAAAAAGTTTTAAAGCAAAGGGGAATATAATTTCCCGGGAAAAATGTCAAGGGATTACTTGCCTGCCTTTTTCCCCAAAATTTAAATTTCCCAAATTTTAAAGTAAAAAAAAAAAGACACCAGCGCTTTTCTCCCTTTTTTTATTCTCCCAATCAATATATTTTCCTTTTCAGAAAAAAAGAATTTGCTCAAACAAAACACTATTGATTTTTAAAAAATAGGGTTAATCCACAATCAGCTCTTTATCCAATCCCAAATCTGTATTCATCCTAAAAGGGGTTTTTCAAATGACCCCCTTTGGATTTCCTTTTTTTCGGTTCCGGTTTTTTTCACATGAAAAACGCATTTTTGGAAAACGGATCCCAAAAAAAAAACAAAGAGTTGATACTTTTATTTGTATCCCCTTTTTGTATGCTTTTTTTTACTTTCGTTTTACGGTTTCCCGTTTTTCGGATAAACTTTTTTAGGAAGTTTCCTCGATCTTTTTTCTCTCTCTCTCCCCCTTTAAAGCGAAACAGTTTCCCCCCCCGCACCTCCCCTCACCCTGATCGGGGGGGGGCTGTGCCGCACCTCCCCCTCAGCTGTTTAAGCTGCGGGCCCGCCCCTCCACTCTCTGAAGTTTCTCCCCGAAACCTTTCCATCAGCTAAATTAAGTGCTCCCCGAAACCTCCACTTCAGCGATCATTGCTAAGCCCGCTTTCCTCCACTAAACGGGATCGGGTTGCTGCCCCGCCCTCCACTAACCCAGATAACTGCTGCCCGCCCACCCCACTCAGTTGATCAGCTTGCTGCCCCCCCACCCCCCCAAACAAAAGAAATTTTAAAGCCCCTTCCCCGCACCTCCACTCAGTGTTTAGCTGCGCCCGCACCCCCAATCGGGAAAAATTCGGGCCCCCTACCCCCAAAACTCACCTGACCCAGCAGCTCCCCTAAAACCCCACCCCACCAAGATTAAGCTGCTGCCCGCCCCTCCACTCAGCGGGACCCAGCTGTTTTCCCCCGCAACCCCCAATTCACCCTGTTTCCGTCTGCCCGAAACCCCCAATCAGTTTATCAGCAGCGGGCCCAAAACCCCCAAACTCAGATATCAGTGCTCCCCCCGAAAACCTTCCACTCAGCTGATAAATTGCTGCCCCATTTTCCATCAGCTGATCAGCTGCGGGCCCGCACCTCCACTCAGCTGTTCAGCTTGCGCCCAACCTCCACTCAGTTTAATCCAGCTTTGCCCGGGGAACCCCAAAAATTCAGCTGATCAGCTCCGGGCCCGGGCCACCTCCCCCCAATTTGATCATTTGCCTTGCCCGCTCCCCTTTCCCCCTTCAATTGCCATGTTTGTGCCCGCAAAGTCCTTTCGGGTTTAAATCGGGCTGCGGGGCCGCACCTCCATCGGGTTGCTCAGCTCTGCCCCCGACCTCCATTCGGTTTAAATCATGCTCCCCGAAACTCACCCCAAAGTTATAAGCTGTTTCCCCGCCCTTTCCCTCGCTGATCAGCTGCTAAGCAGACCTCCTTTTCCGGGCTGATCAGCTGGGCCCGGAACCTCCACTAAGCTGATTTTTTGCTCCCCCGGGGGAAATTTCCATTTAAACCCTAAATCAGTTCCCTGCCCGAACCCCATCTCTGATCAGCTGCGCCCGCACCCCCCACTCAGTCGAGCAGTTTGGCTGCCCCCCTCTCCACTCAGCAGAACAGCTTGCTTGCCCTCATCTCCACCCCAGTGACCCAGCTGCTCCCCGCACCCCAAATTCAGCTGATAAAGGGCTGCCCCAATAAAAACTCAGCAAAATAACGGCTGCCCCGAAACCTCCAAAAACTCAAAAAAGCAGCTGCTGCCCCACCCTCCACTCAGCAGATCAGCTGCTGCTCCGCCCCCTCCATCAGCTGATCACTGCGCCCCCCAACCCCCATTCAGTAAAAAGTGCTCCCCGCACCTTCCATTCAGCTGATCACCTGCTGCCCCACATCCCCAACTCAGCAGATCCTGCTGCCCGCCCTCCCCCTAACCTAAATTCACCCTGGGGGCCCGAACCTCCACTCCCCTCTCAGCGGCCCCCCGCACCCCATTCAGCGGATCAGCTGCTCCCCCGCACCCCCATCAGCTGACCCAGCTGTGCCCGCCCCTCCCACTCAGCTATCAGGGGCTGCCCGCCCCCTTCCACCCCAGCAGATCAGCTGTTTCCCGCACCCCCACTCAGTGATAAAGCTCCCTCCCCCCGAAATCCATTCAGCTGATCAGCTCCCCCCCGCCCCTCCACTCGCTGATCAGCTGCTCCCCCGCACCCCCACTCCCTGATCAGCTCCCTCCCCCGAAACCTCCACTCAGCAGATCAGCTGCGGGCCCGCCCCTTTTCCAACTCAGGGGGAAATCAGCTGCTCCCCCAACCCCTTTCCCAGTTTGTAAATTGCTGCCCGAAACCCTCCACTCAGTGATCAGCTGCCCCGCCCCTCCTTTTCAGTGTCTCCTGCCCCGCTCACCGCCCATGCGGCAGCCGCGCCGTCCCGCGACCGGGCCCCCCGCGACCCCTGCAGCCGGCCGTCCCCTCACTGCCCCGATCCCCCTAGAACCCGCCCCACTGCGTTTTTTTCGCACCCCCCGCTTTCGGGATCAAAGGCAGCTGATACGGGGCCCAGAGTGGGGGAGCGTTTTTGGAAAAAGTGCAAAAGCGGATTTCCTTATCCCTAGGGTTTTCACTTGCGAAAACCCGCAAGAAAAATTTTGGAAAAATGTCCAATTTTTTAAAGGGGATGCAAAAAATTTGCAGTGCAGAAGACTCCCCAAGACCCAAATCCCCGATCTCCCGTGGGAACACGATCGCATTCAATGCAATTTTAAATTAAACTGACAATTTTTTAGATCCTTTTTTGCGGATCCTTTAAAAACGGATCCCCAAAAAAACTTTGTGATTTTGCCCCTTTTAAAAATAAAATGAAAAACCCACCAAAAAGTTTACAAAAAACACTTGAAAATGTACCAAAAAGCCCCTTCCCGTAAACAAATTTCCGTAGAAACGAAACCACAGCGACCCATTTCCCATGACAAAAGGAAAGGGAAAATTTTCGGGTTTAAATTAAAACCGAGAGCCCCCCGGACAACGCTCGGGTTTCCCCAAACACGTAAAAAAAGCTGGAAAGGGAAAGGTGACGTCACCTGACTACAGGGGGCCTTTTCCAAACAAAAAAAACCAAAAAACTTTTTGG
The DNA here is from genome assembly GCA_025379985.1 of Phyllomedusa bahiana. NCBI lineage: Eukaryota > Metazoa > Chordata > Amphibia > Anura > Hylidae > Phyllomedusa > Phyllomedusa bahiana. Next base: position 17,099 of record JAODAL010037213.1, on the reverse strand, counting down.
AAGAACTCACGACTTTTTTTTCCTTCAGGGTTTGCACCCATTTCACCTTTTTTGGCTAGGGGGTTTTTGATCCAGGGGAAAGGGGAAAAAAACCCCCCCATGAGGAAACAACCCAAATTGTCTTCATTTTGGGGAAAAAAATTTTCCTTTCCTACCCCATTTGCCAATAAGAAATAAATCTTTAGTTTTTATTTTGCTTTTTTTATTTATGAAAACATTTTTTTTTAAATCAGTTTTAACATGGGGCTAGTTCCCTTCCCAAAAATTTATTGACAGACTGGGGGCACTTGTGTAGAGGGGTTGGTATTTCCCTTTTCCCTTGGTTTTACCTGTTTTTAACTTTTTTTTAACTTTTTATTGTTAATAAAGATCTGTTTATTACTTAGTTGGGTGTGTTTTAAAATTTTATATTTTTGGGAAATTTCTTTTTTCCCCTTTTTTTATTGTCTATAGGTAAATAAAATAGTGAAAAGACTGAAAAAAGGGAGTACAAAACAAAAAGGCAAACAGACAAGCACTATAAATAGCAAAATTACTGTCATGTTTGAACGGTTGCGGGATTTCAAAATTTAAAATTTTTACTCTCTAATAAAAGGGTAACCCTAAATTTAAATGTGGACCAGAAGGGTACAAAGGGAAAAAAGGCCCCTTTTTGGGCTGATTTGAAATTTCCAAAAACCCTTTTGTAGTGTAAGCAAAAAAATTAAACTTTGCTTTTATAAAATGAGGCAGCAGGGAATTTTGGGAAAAAAAAATTTTAGGTGGTCCCTTTGTGGAACCCCCATGAAAAAATATCAGGTTGTGCATCAGTGGGGGGCCTTTCCCCTAGGGGGGGGCAGGGGGGCCCGGTCCCCCGGGGCCCGCCGAGGCCCCGAAACCCGGGGGGGCGCCCCCGGCCCCCTCCCGCCCGGGGGAGCGCCCCGGGACTCTGCCGGCTGTTTTTTTAACATCCGCGCAAGCCAAAGGCCCCAAAAGCTGTTTTTCCAGGGAGGGGCGGGAAGATCGTTCCCCCTGATTTCCCCCCTGTTTTAAAGGCCCACGGGGGGGCGCACAGCTTCACCGCCCCCCCTGTGCCCCGGGGGGCCCTCCTCGGCGGAGCTCGCCCCCCGAGGAGACCCCTGGGAGCTCCCGTGCAGCGTAAGCGGCATGGTGACGTCACGCCGCTTACACCGCTCTGCAGCTCCCACTGCTGAGCAGCTCCGGATCGGGACGCGCGGACCCAGGTGAGTACTCTTTTGTTATTTTATAATTACTTACAGGGGCCACCACTGGCTACAAGGGGGGCACACTGGCTACAAGGAGGGCATCCTGGCTACAATAGGGGCAACCTGGCTACAAGGGGGGCACACTGGCTACAATGGGGGGCACACTGGCTACAATGGAGGGGCATCCTGGCTACAATGGAGGGGCATCACTGGCTACAGGAGGGGCACCACTGGCTACAAGAGGGGCAACACTGGCTACAAGGGGGGCATCACTGGCTACAGGGGGCACACTGGCTACAAGAGGGGCACACTGGCTACAAGAGGGGGCACACTGGCTACAAGAGGGGCAACCTGGCTACAAGGGGGGGCATCACTGGCTACAATGGGGGCAGGCATCACTGGTTACAGGGGGGGCATCACTGGCTAGAAGGGGGGCATCACTGGCTACAATGGTGGCACACTGGCTACAAGGAGGGCATCACTGGCTAGTAGCTTTGTAGTGTGTTACAATTGCGTGTTTTCTACGACACACAACAAGAGATACAGTTGTAATTAACCTTTGCTTGTGAATTAGGCTACAGGAAAAATGTATATATTTTGGCGTTGAAAAAGACGGTTTCTTGGGGTCAGCACACCAGCAAAACAACGCTTAATTAACCGCTGGATGTAAATTGCCCAAAGAATGAGCCGCACAAACTAGTAGCGTGTTACAATTGCGTGTTTTCTACGCCACACAACAAGAGATACAGTTGTAATTTGCCTTTGCTTGTGAATTAGGCTACCAAAAAAAAATATATATATTTGGCGTTGAAAAAAGACGGTTTATTTTTGTCAGCACACCAGCAAAACAACGCTTAATTAACCCCTGGATGTAAATTGCGCCAAAGAATTGAGCCGCACAAACTAGTAGCTTTGTAGCGTGTTACAATTGTGTGTTTTCTACGCCACACAACAAGAGATACAGTTGTAATTAACCTTTGCTTGTGAATTAGGCTACAGGAAAAATTTATATATTTTGGCGTTGAAAAAGACGGTTTCTTGGGGTCAGCACACCAGCAAAACAAAGCTTAATTAACCCCTGGATGTAAATTGCGCCAAAGAATTGAGCCGCACAAAATAGTAGCTTTGTAGTGTGTTACAATTGCGTGTTTTCTACGCCACACAACAAGAGATACAGTTGTAATTAACCTTTGCTTGTGAATTAGGCTACAGGAAAAATTTATATATTTTGGCGTTGAAAAAGACGGTTTATTTTTGTCAGCACACCAGCAAAACAACGCTTAATTAACCCCTGGGTGTAAATTGCGCCAAAGAATTGAGCCGCACAAAATAGTAGCTTTGTAGCGTGTTACAATTGCGTGTTTTCTACGCCATACAACAAGAGATACAGTTGTAATTAACCTTTGCTTGTGAATTAGGCTACAGGAAAAATTTATATATTTTGGCGTTGAAAAAGACGGTTTCTTGGGATCAGCACACCAGCAAAACAACGCTTAATTAACCCCTGGATGTAAATTGCGCAATAGAATTGAGCAGCCAAAAAATGAAGTGGTATTTGTATTGTAAAAACGCTGTTTCTTTAAATGAATACAACAGGAACTGGCTTAGATCCCACTTGGATATTGAATGTATATGCAGCTGCAGTGGACGCACACTGGATTTCAGATCCAATACCCCAAAAAATTAGAAATAGAACATTAAGAGAACAGTCTCTGAGACAAGCTGAGACACCCCACAGAAATCGCTATATAAAAATCAATTCTTCAGTAAGAGCTATCAGCCGCGGCAGCACCTTCCCTGATCAGTACAGTGAGAGCGGTATGAGCTCCCGGCGTCGCGCCCGGACTTATATAGTGCGGTGACGTCACAGAATCCCGCCGGTCTCTGATTGGCTTAATCTCTGCACATGTCATGCAGGCTATGCCCTTCTTCCTCCCAGAGTGCTTTGCCCCATGTAGCGCCATGTGCTCGCAGCCATTTTATCAATCAAAAGCACACTTCGTTCACCCGAAGTACCCCAAAGTTCGACTTCGTTCCGAACCGAAGTTTTCCTGAAATTCTAAACGAATTCCACTTCGTTAGAATCAATTCGCCCATCTCTAGTCACTGTCGCTCCTATTATGATTGGCCAGGAGTGACACGCCCCTGCTAACTCAACCAATCAGCTCTTTTCTGCATTTTTACTGTATTTTGAACTGTCCCGCCTTTGGTCCATGCTTCTCCATAGGTTATAATGGGTCCCTGTCGCTCCTATTCTGATTGGCTTGTTTCTGACGACCAATGAGAATAGCTTACAGAATTTGAATTACTGTATTTCCCCGCAAATGTCCAAGATCCTAATTCCTGATGTAGCGCCATTCTAGATTTTTGGAAAGTGATTTTTTTATTTCATTTTTTATTAGGTTTGAGCTCTTTTTCTGATAATGTTTTACACCTAATTAAGGCGATTTTTTGGAATCCTACTCCATGGAGCTGAGAGTCGAGATTTCTGTTGCGATCTTCTGTATGTTTCCTCTCATGTTCCGTTCTCGCTTCACTTCACCTCCGCTGGATCATTTAGACCAGAATTAACTAGGTCTGCCTGTCGGAGCTGGTGAGCGCTGCAATGCACCGCACTTTGCCGAGCCGCGATCGTACATGCATCGGAGTTTTCGAGTGCGCCGCGTCCCGCCCCGGAACGCCCACACCGCGCCCACACCGCGCCCATTGCACGCCCCTTCATGCAAGGCGCATCTGAAAGTGGCGAATGCTGCGCCTAACATCGCATCCCTGCGTCCGACAGCGGATTCGGGCCGGTGAGGCGCAGGTTACGCCAGAAAACAGGCGATAAGCCCATTCATACATGTCGCCCATAGTATGGAAGAGAGAGTGAAAAGGAAGGATAGAAAACACCACGGAGAAGAGAGAGAAGACTGACAAAGTTACTAACCAGTCTCTAGGTCTGTAAAGATAGAATGTAAAGGGTTTGTATAGATAGGAGGTAAAGGGAACCCTTGGTCTGTCACAGTCAGGAGAACCAGATCAGCGGAGCCTAGCTGATCATAAGAGGAATATGAGTCTGGCAAGTGCATGTTATCCTTCTCAACATTAAAGTCATAGTTGCCAACTTTTGGAAGTGGAAAAGCGGGAGATTGTAAGGGGCGGCCCGCTACGCGCGCCGCAGCAAATAAATTGCATGGCCACGCCCATCTTGTTGGTGTGCCATGCCCCTTAGAAAAAGCCACACCCACTCCACCTAAATACATAACAACTCTGGAAGAAAGCCAGGTAGATGCCCCTCTAGCCAGGTAGTGCCCTAATAGCCAGGTAGATGCCCCTATAGCCAGGTGATGCCCCTTATAGTCAGGCAGTGTCCCCTAAAAGTCAGGCAGTGACTCCTAATAGCCAGTTAGTATCCCCCTATAGTAGCCAGGTAGTAGCCCCCTATAGCCAGGTAGTAGTCCCCAGTAGCCAGGCATTGCCCCCAGTAGCTAGGCATTGCACCCAGTAGCCAGGCATTGCCCCCAGTAGCCAGGAATTGCCCGAGTAGCCAGGTATTGACCCCAGTAGCCAGGCATGACCCCAGTAGCCAGGCATTGCCCCCCGTAGCCAGGTATTGCCCCAGTAGCCAGGTATTGTCCCCAGTATCCAGGTATTGCCCCAGTAGCCAGGTATTGTCCCCAGTAGCCAGGTATTGCCTCCAGTAGCCAGGTATTGTCCCCAGTAGCCAGGCATTGCCCCCAGTAGCCAGGCATTGCCCCCAGTAGCCAGGTATTGCCTCCAGTAGTCAGGTAGTTCCCCATGTAGCTAATAAAAAAAAAATAATAAAAAACACTTACCTCACCAGGCTCCCAGCAACCTGTCCAGCTCCGGATGATCTCCTCAGCGTCACAGGGGGAGTGAGTGCAGCCGCGCGTCACATCCCCTGTGACGCTGATCTGTATGTACAGCACACACCGGCGCTGTACATACAGGGGAGAAGGGAGGAGGGGAATGATCCCTCCTGCCTCCTCCCTGCACAGTGAGACGCGCCGGGCGGGTGAGCGGCCGCTTCACCCGCCTGTAGGAGCGGCCCGGCGGCGCAAGAGTAGCGCACCAACGCTACTCTGGTGCCGCGGTCATTTAAAGAACATGTATGATTAAAGTATATGTGGTGCGCAGTGACAACCCCTTCATGTAATCAATTGTGATGTAAATGTGAAACCATGTACTGAAAATGTATAAGCCTAAGTAAAACCTGCTGCAAACTCTAACTGCTGCTGTCTCTGTGCTTCAATATACGCTGGATGCACTGCAACTCCCATTTCTACAACAAATCTTACAAGAACTCATGGTTTTCTCTTAGTTCTGTATGTATTAATCCATAAGATTACATTTTTTGTCATGATCTGTTGCACATATTTAATAATAATATAATCAGAAGATAACAAAAATGGAATACACATGCTTAAATGGTTTGTTCTTTCCACATCAATTCACCTATCTCAAGTCCCTGTGTTCTCAGTTTAATATTTGAAATCAGAGGCGTATTACTGCTTCTACTAATGCTGCAGTACAGGACTGTAGCTATAGAGCAACCCAGTGCTGCAGCCTTTTAGGAGAAATATAACATGTCTGTAGCTATAGGACCGAGGACTATGCAGCCTATAAGAAGGGGATATCTAAAATACGGTAGGACATCTGCTAAAGGACCCAATTACAAAGATGACTTGTTGTTTGAATACTTTTACCAAAAAAGCAATCCTTGTAGTGAGACAACCCCTTTAAGGCTCTAATGGGGGAAACACATTAAATACCAAACAACAAACTTTGTATAAATCAACAGTACAAATATACAAAAAAAGAAAAAAATACCAGAGAAAATGCTTTTCTCAATTATCAGGCACCTTTTCTGCTTTCCCTCCATCCTAAACTAATAACCAACATCTTAGACTGTCTTACACTAGAGGAATTTTCCAGAAAGTGTTTTTCAACAGATTGACAGATCAGGTTACATGCTGCCCATAGAAGTCTATGGAGGGGGAGAAGTAGTGGCTGAAGAGAGAGGGAGGCAGTGAGATACAGATAGAGACAGCTGTAGTAACTGTTATATCGCATTTAGTGCTTGATTTACTGCTCAGGGTTGATCTGTAATATCTTCCATGCTCTTTCTTGCTCAAGAACAATTGAAAATAAGAGTTGGAGGATGCAAAAATTGGTAAAATGCCAAATACAAGTCACATAGGACCAAAATAGTGTTGCTTCTTATTTACAAACACAACAGCTTACCCTTAAAAAATCACCTAAACGTGCAGGTACAAGTAGTACCATAAAGTTCTGAAAAATCAGTAATTCAGTAAAGCTCTAAGTTCATAGATTTAAACAAAGTGATTTTCTGACTTGTCCCAAAGTCTAATTAGACTACTTTGAGTGCATTTCTGCTTTTGTCATTGTGGTTGAATATACTTTGTACATTCCACTCTTGGATTTAAATTACCATTGGTAACTGGAACAAGGCAATAATACAAATAAATATCATGCAAATACATGACTTTGTCGTAAGGCCATTTGGAGAAGCTTATTTGCATGTTTTTCCTAAAACCATTTTACTCATTTTTCTAGTAAATTTAGCACAGACAAATTTATTTACATATATACAAAGATCAACAACAGCCCAAATCTTAACTTCTGTTTATAGACTGGTATTCTTGAAGTAAGAAAGCAAATCTTGTGTGTTATAAAGGTAAAAAAATCGGAAAATTTTGGATTATACTCTTAGCATATTGTTGGAAATTGTGTAAAAATTCTGTGTTTTAGCTTATTTGTAACACATTGAACTGCAAATCTTACAAGTTTATGTAAAATTGAATGTGCTACCCACAAAAGAAAAAACATTGATCATGTTGTGAGATACATGACTTTACATTTTCATGTACTAATGCATTGAAATAAATTAGAATTTCATGTTAATTTTTATTCAAGACAAATGGAGAAACTCATATATTGTGTAGACTCATTACACACAGAGTGACATATTTCAAGTGTTTGTTTCTTTCAATGTGGATGATTATGGCCTACAGGTAATGAAAACTTCAGTATATCAGAAAACTAGAACATTTTTTAAAACCAATCGAAAAAGATGAATTGTAATACAGTAATGATTGCCTACTGAAAGGGACTCAAATTTGGCAAATCCCTGGATCAATGACCCTCACCAATTCCTAGTCCACTATAGTGCCACATGTATGAAAGCAGTCATAGTCTAAAATTCCACTTATGGTTGGCCATAGCATCAATCATGAGTCCCTCTTTCATTCATATAGAGCACTAGGAAAAATAAAGAGACCTCTCTGATAATTGTTGCTTTGGCAACAAAAGTGAATTTAGACCTATACAGTTTTCCTACATGTGACCCTATTACTATTATAGTTAATTTGTCTCTAAGAAATTGCAATCAAGGCCCATTTTGAAAATCTCTGTCGTGAATTCACCAAGACAATTCCTCTGTCAGCATTTCTACAGTCCTCACTGCGCTTTACAGTAAAGAATCCGTTCCTAGTGCAAATGTAGAAATCTTCTTTCCTCAAGATGTTATAGGATAAACCCTGTTCTAGATAAAGAATGCGGAAACATCCATATCTAACTCTTTGAATATTATTTACATATTTAATAAGTAATCCTAAATCAGTAAAATCCTCTAAATGAAATAACCCTAATCTGCTCAATCTTTCTGGGTCGTTGCAATCCCCCAGTCCTTTTATTATATTTTCGTGCCTACTTTGAACCTGTATCAAGCTCTACCATGTCTGTTCCAGTGAACTGTTCATAACGTGTAACAACAAATTTCATGTTTGGATCCTGACCAGTGTTTTTATATAATTGGAGAATGATGTTGTCATGACTGTGCGTGGTCCTCAGTCCATAAGGTACGGCTTTTGGCCATGATTTGTGACTGTTCTGTGCATGTTTTTGTAGTGTCTGAACACGGTCTGATTAGGTTGTCTGTGTCAATTGATATCTGTCACACCTGGCTGGACTCTGTTGAACTTTGTTCTGGGTGGCAGACGGTTAATGCTAGTTAGGATTGACAGCTCCTTCACCTACTTGCAATCCTTCCTTACTAGGCTGCAATCTGTATGGTCTGAATGCCAGAGGGCCGGTCCAATCACATCTTGGACCGTGACACTGACATCCCATAAGAACACCATTTGCCCTCTTACCTGTGTTTGCTATAAGTCTTACTTGGAATTTCTCTGTTTTGATATTTCTGACCTCTGACTTGCTTTTCTGACTATCTGCTTTCTTGCATCTTTGTAACTCATTTCCCCGTTTGGTTTTGACCTTTATTCTGTGTTTGTTTGTCTTGTGTTGTCTCCAATGTTCCACATTGGCGTCAACAGGAACTCACCTAATTGTTGGCCAGTCACGATTAGGTGTCAGACCCTCAAGTAGGAAGTGACAGTGATGGGGATTGTGTCATAGAGGCCAAGACTCACAGTCTGGTCTCCCCTACCTACCTTTCCTGGTTGTACGCTCCTTACACTATAGCAAGCCCTAAGTTGTTGTTTTTTTGCCAACCAGATTCCCCCCCCCCCCCCCCATAGGTGAATTTGATCTAGCCAATTAATGGATGTGGGCTAGCTTGGTGTCTAATCTGGTAATTTCTTCACCCAACAACAACTGGCATGATACTTGCTTGCTGCAACCCTGTGGAGCTGCTGTCCCACCACCAGCTGTTGTCAGGTAGCCAAAGATGCTTCTCCCCGGATGTGGTATTTTCAGGGGATTGTAGAAAATTTGACACCTTTTGGGAGTTGTGTTGCCTGTATTTCAGCATTAATCCCCTAAACTCTGAGGTTCAAATGACGGGTGTAGTTGTCTCCCTTCTACAAGGTGACCTTCAAGAATGGGCCCTTAAACGTAATTTATACCATTCGGCGAAGGCTGCAAAATTAAAGTTCAAAAATCAATGACAGAATTGCCTTTTCCCCCCATTTTTATGGCCCAATGCTAAAAAAAACTATGGAACACCCGTGCGCTCAAAGTGCACAATATATCCATGAGGGGTGTTTCCGGCGCAGCATCGCCCGGGTGCCACACTCCGTCATACACGGAGGTTGTGTTTGGCAGCGGCTCTCTCTTAGGACCTCTTGGCATGCAGCCTTGTGCCACGTACTGGCCGTATGGATCCACTGACTGAAGCTATGTAGGTAAGAGACTGTATCGTTCCCTACATGTGCCAGGATCCATTCATTTAACTGAGAGCAAACACCCTGAGACAGTACGTAACATAATACCATTGTTATTCTAGTGGTGGTGTATATTTTTCTATCCACTCTATAACAAGTACTTTGAGAAAGCATATAATACCCTATTTTGTGTTATCAAAGTGTTGGGTTATATCTTGTATATTTCTCTACTCTTCAATTTCCTATATTGTCCCCTGAGGAACCTGATATTGGGAGGATCGAAACATGTTGGGTGTCTTTATTGCAAGTTTGTTTACAAAAGGGAGTGTATGTAGGTCTCTATAGTCAGGGACAGTTCCTGACAGAACCGTCCGTTTTCGGACGACTATCCTTGTTACTTGTAGGAAAGTTGACTTAGTTACCATAGTGTCATACTAGATGTTTGTCCAGTAATAAATGCTGCTATTTGCTATATGTCATAATCCATTTTTAAGTCGATGCAATTGTTTTACTATACTAGTAAAAGTTATAATTTATATAATTTTGTCCCCAGTTTTTGGATAAGTGAATCCAAAATGGGGCAACTTCTGATGGTTTCACACTTGTTCTGGTAACTTTAGGAGGGCATTGTAAATGGAGACGGCGTGGCACCCATAACAAAATCTGCGTTCCAGAAGCCATATAGCGCTCCCACCCGTTGGTTGCACCAGCTATGAGCTCAAAACATCAATTACACCCACTACGTAGGGTAGTGCCTGAACTTGGAATAAATTGGCTATTAACATAATTTTAGGGGGCTTTGTGTTTCCAGGACTACCTTGTAAAAATTAAACAAGTTGTTAACCCTATGGACCCACCCTGTTTGGCCTTCACTGACCCAGCCCTATTTTGAAAATGCAGACAATGTGTCCCATTTTATGTAGAGAAATATACTTTTTTGACACTTTTACCGATCCATGGTGATTCAGAGATTGTTTTCTCGTGACACATTTGCTTTAAGATAGAAGAAAAGTTTTATCCATAACAATCCATGTATTTTTGTGAAAAATATCAAAAAATCATGAAAAATTTTATGGAAAAATTAAGCGAATTTGAAAGTTCCGAAACTTTCCTGCGAGCAAGACAATAATTATTCACCCCGAAATAGTTATTTAACTACAATCCTAACCTATGACCACTATAGGATGGAGCAATCATTTTTAAAGTGTCTTTTTTTTTTTTTTTTTACGGAGCATTATAGGGCTTAGAAAGTTTAGTAGTAATTTTCTCACAATTTCAGACATATTGCAATAAACAATTTTTTAGTAGGACCACGTCCAGTTCTACGTGGAGCTTTGAGGGCCTGCATGTTAGAAACTCCCAAAAAATAATAGCCATCTAAAAACTAAACCCTAAACTGTATTTACAACACTATATAGGAAGTTTATAACCCTTTAGATATTACATTCACTATAAATTAAAGCAAAGTGAGGTGAAATTTTCAAATTTCACTTTTATTGCATGATATTCAATATTTTATCCAATATTCACTGGGGAATACTTAAAGTGTGACTAGGAAAACAGCCACTTAAATGAACAATTCCCCCAGGTCTTGCGCGTTTTTAGAGATATCCCATAGTGTGGGTTGCCCTACGTGCAGTATTGGCTCAACCATAACCCCCAGAATATTAATAGCACCCACCGGACTCCTGAGGTCTTTTCAATTCTTTTTATTTTGCGCCATTCAGGTGATTGGGGATGACTCCCTAGAGGGTGCTAAAACTTAATAAACACCGCCTAAAAATAGACCAGCAATTGGGAAACTACAACCCCATAAGGAACATTCCAGAGGTGCATTGAGTAATAAGACCCCACAAGTGATTCACACATTTTTTTTTAGCATAAGGATGTTACAAGTAAAAAAAGAATTTTTATCCAATTAATCTGCAATTATAGCTTTAAAATGTTTGTCACATATTCACGGGAATCTGGGAAAGAAAGACCTCTAGAAACTTGTTAAGATCAATTTCTGTTCCAAGTTTGCAATACCCCGTACATGTGTGTGTAAACTGCAGTGGTGGGTCGCATGGCATGGCGTATAAGTGGAGTGAGAGGCTATTTGGCTTTTGGAACGCAGATTTTGTGGGACCATGTCGCATTTGTCGAAATGCCCCAAAGAGGCAGGAACATGCAAAGACATTGCCTGAGTCGCCCCCATTTTTTGGATTCAACACCCCATCAGGGATCTCATCTAGGGGTGATATTTCTGCAATTTTAGGTGTCCACAACAGGTGTTCCATAATTTTTTTTAGGCATTGGCAATGAAAATGGAGGGAAAAACGCAGGTTCAAGGTCATTGTTTTGTTGAGTTTCAATTTTACAGCATACGCGGTGCAGTGTAGCATGTGTATGAGATAACGTTTCAATTGTGTGGTGGTCGGTACATTTACAATGATATAGATTGTTATATATATAGTTTTTTTCTGTTTATTACTTTACACAGTAAAATACGTCTATAATATATTGCTTTTTTATGTTGTCCTACTCTGACAGTGTCAGCCATAACTTTTTTATTTTGACGTTTGTGCAGAGTGCTGTGTATGGCTTGTTTTTGTGCGGATGATTTGAAAGGTTTTATATTGGTACCATTATGTGGGCCAGTATATAGCGTAAGTTCACATTTTTATAAGGTTTTTGTGAGATGTTTTGAACAAATTACAGCAATCTTGGTTTGTCATATTTTGATTTTAAGTTTTTTATAGTCGGACACTGTTACGGTATATATTGGACATGTAGCTTTACTCAGCCGTCACTACGATTCACAACCGATACCCAATTTTTGTATATTTTTTTATGTTTTATAACTACTGCTTATATACAAGTAAAAACACTTTTATTCAAACAGGAAAAAAACGTTTTTGCATCACCATAGTTTTGAGAGCCAAAACTTGTATAAATTTTTCTGTGCTTGGAGCAGTGTGGAGGGACTTCTTTTTATGCGGAGAGGAGTTTAACGTTATTATTAGTATCATTTTTGGGGGACCTGCATTATTATTGCTTAAAAAACCATATTTTGGAGGCCCAGATGTGAAGAAAATACTTCAACCTAGAGTAGTGTTTTTTAATTATTATTTTAACAGGGCAAACGTGTGCAGTATCCGTGATAAGAAATGCTTTACTCATTGGTCGCTACGATTATTCGATAACAATTTATATAGTTTTTTTTTTATGTGAAGCACTTCGCAAAAAAAAGAAAAGTATGTATTTAGTGTGTAAAAACAATATTTAGAGCATAGCTAACTTCTGAGAAGCTATAAAATTTATTTATTTTTCGCGTAATACAGAGCAGATATAAGGTACTATTTTGTGCGGATGAACCTGACAATTTTAATTGGTACAGACTTTGAGTTTATATAGTTTTTGGTCGCTATTTTATTCCATTTATATGTGCTGCGGGATGAACAATAATCTTAATTCTGTGAATGTTTTTTTTTTTTATATTTTAACGGCGTTTATCACCGTACGTGTTAAATTAACCTGACACCTATTTTTAGGTGCATGGTCAATCTCAGCGCGGCCTATACAAATTATGGACAAAATATATATATTTTGATCATATATTGGGATGCAATTTCGTTTGAAAATATGAAAAGGGCGTATGTATAGTATTTTTTTTAATTTGTATTCGATTAGTTTTATAACTTGATTACACTTATTTATTATAGCTTATTTTTAATTCACTTTTTCAACATTTATTTATTATTACTATTCCCCCATAGGGGATTTGAAAGAGAAGATCTTTAGTCTCTTCATTCCATAGGAACATTGCATAGCTATGTTGCTATTACAGTTTCCTATTGCCAACTTCAGTCACGATGCAGGGGCGTGCCCACAGGGCACGGCCGGGCGATCGTGACGTCACAGTACAACCCGGAAAGAGCATTCACTGCCTCCGGGTGTCTTGTAAGGAGGCAGAGAGTGGCCGCACGGACGCCCGAGATCCGTGCGCTCTGCGGCCGCGCAAAGACGCAGGAGGGAGCGATCACCCCTGCGACTCTCTTAATTATGCGACCATGGAATGTCGCGATAATCACTGGTGTTATCCAGCCGCCCCCCCCCGCCCCCGGAGCGATCCGGGACGGGGGCCGAAAAAAATTTTTTTTGAGGTTTTGGGTGCGGATGTCAGCTGTAAATGAACAGCTTACACCGCCGCTCCGATCGCGTGGGCGAACTCATCTTTATAGTTCACCGAACCTCAGTACTATCCATACGCCAGGTGCAGTTAACCCCCGAAACGACCCTGGACGTATGGATACGACCCGAATGTGTTAAGGTGTTAAGCAAAAATAAAAATTTAATTTTCCATAGCCACATGCCAAAAAAAAAATTGTGTAAACACCCTGTGTGGGCCCGATATATCACTGCACCCCGGAAAATTCCATAGAGGTGTCTTCACCATATGAGTCTTTTATTAGGAGGTGTTTTATTAAGTTAAAGCACCATAGGTGTCCCGCAACTCTACCTCTTAATGCAGCCTAAATAAAAATTCATAAAAAATGAGACCCCAGAGTCCAGTTGGTGCTTCTCTCTACTCTGAGGCTTTTGGTTTGATCTAATAGCGCACTAAGGCCCCATGTGGGAGTACCCTGAAAGCAAGCAGAATCTCGGGAAACAATATTAAGTTGCATTTGGCTGGTCACCTTTAATATCTTGTGAAAATATCTAAATGGTTTCACAAACTTCCTAACACTGTTTAGAATACTTAATTGTGGGTCTTTGTTTCTTAGATGAGAAGTCATTTACAGGGTATCTACATTACAAGCCCCTCAAGCTACGTCAAAACTTGGACTGGTCCCTAAAAAGACTGTATACAGGCAAATTTTCTTAGAAAATGTGAGAAAATGACTACTAAAATTTCTAAAGCCCCCTAATGTCATAAAAAAAGACATTTAAAAAATAAAGCCAAACCCAACCATAAACATATTTATTGAAGCGGGATATAAAACTATTTGTGGTGAATATTTATCTGTCGTGCACCAGAAAAAGTTAGAATCTTGGAAAATTGACAAATTTTTCAAGTTTTCATTAAATATTTATATAATTTTTTTACAAAACAAAACAAAGATTGTATGGACCAAAATTTTAATTTTCTTTTACAAACTATATAGACACCAAGTGTCACTATAAAAACAAATCTCTGAATCAACAAGGGAAAGTAAAGAATGCCAAAAAGTATTCTCACATAAAAGTGACAGCATGGCGTCAGATTATAAAATATAAGGCTGTGAGTAATAAGGCCAAAACTGGCTGGGTCCTTAAGGGGTTAACTATCTTTTAGCATTTGTGTTCGGCTAATCCGTTTTCATGTGTATGCATTGTTTACTGTCACATCAGCGTGTACTCGTGCCATTTTGCTTAGAATTGTTCTGAGCAGATCCAAAAAATGTATATTGTAACATTATTAAATAGCCCTTTTTCCTTATTTCCTCAGGGTCTCAGCAATACTTCCAATACTTCCCTGATGGCCTGTTGCTCCTCATTGTTACCTACCAATGACTTATACAGTACATGGGAACAATGTAGGACTAGGGTGCCTATGGCGCACCACTTGACTCTTGAGGCTCACCAGTAGAGTTGAATGAGAGACCCCACCAATTTGGATGTTTAACTTCTGTGAGGCCCACCAATGGAGTTGATTCTTAGGGTGCACCAGGGGAGTTGATTTTTGGGGTCTACTAGTGAAGTTGATTTTTAGGGCCCGCCAGTAAAGTTGATTCTCAGGGCGTATCCTATAGCTGCTGTACAGGACTGCACATATTTGCTTTCTGCCTCTCTTTCTCTGCCCTTCTCCTTTCAAAACAAGCCCCCAGGCCTGCCATTCCCAGGGGGCCCCCAAACCCCCGGGCCCCAAACCGGGGGAAACCCCAAAGTCCTCTGTGGCCAGACCAAGCCAGTTAGAGAGTCACAGTTTGGAGAACACTTCAGTTCAGCATTTAATACTATCCTGCTATCTTCTCATAGCTCTCTCCAGAGTCCCCAACACTGCTCCACTCTTCCTGGGCCTCTGGATTACATCTGTTGTTTTCATTCTTAGTAATGAGTCCACCAACTTTCAAATGCCAGCACAATGCTCCTGTCCTCAGTACCCAGCATGACTTCACTATATGCTACTAAAAATTTTTAAAGTAGAAATTTTGGTTATAATAGTATAAATTTTACAAAAAGTAATAGCTCTAAGGCAAAAAAAGTTCATGCATTTAAAAAAGGCATTCCCAAAAAAAGCTTTTTTAATTTTAAAAAAAACTTGAGGTGGGAAAAAAGCATATAAAGCATATCTCTTTTACATGTACTGGTAATGTTCTTTTAAATTTTCCCAAACAGATTTTTAAAGGGCCAAGGCCAGGGCTAAAGGGGGCGGGTTAATCTGGGGGTAAAGGGGAGTGTTGCAGGAGCCGATGGTTCCCAAAGGTAAGATATTTTTATTGTTTTTTCTTAGTATGAAAGTCGAGATAAAAAGGACATTTGGATACACATAGAAGAAAACAAGAAAACAGCAAAACCCATGGGAGGGAGGGGCCTTTTTTTTTAAAATTCCCTTTTTAAAAATTTGTTACAACTGTAAATCTGATCTTAAAATTTTGATAGAAAAAAATTTTCCCTTTTCATTATTCGATGGTCTCAACATACTGTCACCAAAAAATAACTTTAAATTTTTTGCTTAAATCAGCACAGCGGAGAAACCCTGCCCCCAAAAATCGGGTTAGATTGTGTTTCTATATCCAATTTCTTATTTTATGATGAGCCGTTTGGGTCTCTTCATAGCTACACATGCCCCTTTTACATATACCAGATATAGCAATAGGACTTAGTACCAATGAGACCAAATTTTTATTTAAAGGGGAGACTATTTTTTAAATTTTTTCAGTAAAAAAATGTTAGATGTTAAATTTTTTTTTTACAAAGGAATCTATGGGTTATGTATGCACCTACATGCCTGAAATTTACAAAAGGGACCCTTCTTTGAAGAAAATTTTATAATATTTATATTAAAGAACATTTTCTTCTTTTCGTCAGAAAGAGGTAATATTCCTTTAAAAAACCCAAATTTTTCCGGAAAAAATTTTTAAAAAAATTTTGGAGTATTTTTCATTACATAGAAAACAAGATCTTGTCCCCTTTTAGTTGGACGAAGAGATAAAATCCTGAATGGAGGGCAAACTAATTCCCTTTACAGTTTTGCTGCTTATAAAATAATAATTTTTATAACATATAATTACCCTTTTTTTTTCCCGGGCAGGAGGATAAGATAAATTTTTGAAGGGGGAATGACAAGATAACGGGTAAATTTTTTTTTCACAGAATTCTTTTTTAAGGAGGGGCGCGCTGCCTATTGAAAAACCAGCTCTTCCTCAAGGAACGGCGTCCATGTTCAGCACGTAGCTTCTAATCTCACTGCTAATTGTTAGATCCGTCTTGGGGCGACAAAGGGACCCCAAGATGGGTCTTTAAAGCGTTTTAACACGAATAAACTCCGTTCCAAACCATCACAGCACAGGGTTTGTTTTTTTTAAATCCTTTAGAGCACTTTCCTGTGCCCTGCTGTTAAAACCCCTCTATCCCCAATTCCCCCCTAACAGGTCGCACAAATCGCAAAGGTGAAATTTCAGTCACTGTTGTAGAACTCCTCAAAGCCTGAACAGGAAGAGGAAGATTAAAGCAGGATCTGTAACATAGCCTGATGAGAAACCCCTTTAAGTCCCGGGGAGCA
>JAODAL010037212.1:0-40700 GCA_025379985.1 Phyllomedusa bahiana | reverse complement strand
GGAAGGGGGGGGGAATTTTATGAAATTTGGCCAATATATTCTGGACCAAAACTGCAGAGATGTCACGAATTTTCAGCCCACTACGGCTTTTCGAAAAAAAGTTATTGCAATTTTACAATGGAATAGTTACAATTCTACCTACTCAGCCGGACAAAGGTTAAGGATATAGCTGCTTTTCGGATTTTTGCTCTTTATTTTTTACCCGTAGCACATATAATGTTAACAAAAACAAAGTCACTGTGGCTGCTTACCCCTATGTCAGTGCCGTCTTATCCTCCTTGCTCTCGATCTCCTCCGGTCGCTTCTGAGGACGCCGGTCTCTCCACATGGATGGAAAAATGGTGCCCAGAAAAAAGCTGCCAGTCAAAGCTCAAATAATAGCAAAAAAATCCAAACATGGAGCATCCAGCGCTTTTATTCATCCACCTTTTATTGGTTATATATTCATCCCACAGGACAGTGCAACAATGCCTTGTAACGCCAACGCGTTTCGGACCTAGCAGTGTCCTTGTTCACAGTGTGATTCCACATTATGTTCACGCTGTGAACAAGGACCCTGCTAGGTCCGAAACGTTGCACTGTTGCACTGTCCTGTGGGATGAATATATAACCAATAAAAGGTGGATGGATAAAAGCGCTGGATGCTCCATGTTTGGATCTTTTTTACATATAATGCTAGCTGAGTTTCCAGACCAGTTACAACTAAATACTTGATAAGGAAAAAACGATCCTAAAACTTTTATGAAATCATTAAAAAGATAGTATCTCCACGAAAGAAGATGCAAGAGGGCTTGTTTTTGCAGGACAAGATGTGAAAAAAACACAATTGCACCATTTTTGTGGGAAGTTTGTTTTTATGAAGTTCAGTATAAATGATCTGCATTTTGCCAATCATTATGATTCTAACAATATAACTTCTTTATTTTTCTTCTGTTATAACTGTGTGATAGTTTGTTTTTTATGGGACAAGGTCTAGTTTTTATTGGTAGCAACTGCAAATGTATGCAGCTTTTTGATCTCTTTAATTTATTTTTTGGGGGGAGGCAGAAAATAAAACACCGATACCGAATTTTCTTTTTTTTGGCGTTCACAAATAAATAACATGATATTGTATTAGACTGAACGTGGAAATACCAGTTATGTTTATTTTTTCATTGTTTTTTTTGGGGGTATTTTTTTAAACTTTTTTATTTTACATTAAAAATTAATACACCACAGGTCTTGAACATGCAATTGCTTGATCGTCTATACTATATAAAACTAATACTAAGGTACTGTATTATATACAGTGCCTTGTGAAAGTATTAGGCCCCATTGAACTTTTCAACCTTTTGCCACATTTCAGGCTTCAAACATAAAGATATAAGATTTTAATTTCTTTGTGAAGAATCAACAACAAGTGGGACACAATTGTGAAGTGGAATGAAGTTTATTGGATATTTTAAACTTTTGTAAACAAAAAAACCTGAAAAGTGGGGTGTGCAAAACTATTCGGCCCCCTTAAGTTAATATTTTGTAGCACCACCTTTTGCTGCGATTACAGCTGCAAGTCGCTTGGGGTATGACTCTATCAGTTTTGCACATCGAGATACTGAAATCCTTGCCCATTCTTCCTTGGAAAACAGCTCGAGCTCAGTGAGGTTCGATGGAGAGCGTTTGTGAACAGCAGTTTTCAGCTCTTTCCACAGATTCTCGATTGGATTCAGGTCTGGACTTTGACTTGGCCATTCTAACACCTGGATATGTTTATTTATGTTTGAGATCATTGTCTTGTTGAAAGATAAATCTCCGTCCCAGTCTTTTGCAGACTCCAACAGGTTTTCTTCCAGAATGGTCCTATATTTGGCTCCATCCATCTGCCCATCAATTTTAACCATCTTCCGTGTCCCTGCTGAAGAAAAGCAGGCCCAAACCATGATGCTGCCACCACCATGTGTGACAGTGGGGATGGTGTTCAGAGGGATGAGCTGTGTTGCTTTTATGCTAAACATATAGTTTTGCATTGTGGCCAAAAAGTTCGATTTTGGTTTCATCTGACCAAAGCACCTTCTTCCACATGTTTGGTGTCTCCCAGGTAGCTTGTGGCAAACTTTAAATGAGACTTTTTATGGATATCTTTGAGAGATGGATTTCTTCTTGCCACTCTTCCATAAAGGCCAGATTTGTGCAGTGTATGACTGATTGTTGTCCTATGGACAGACTCTCCCATCTCAGCTGTAGATCTCTGCAGTTCTTCCAGAGTGATCATGGGCCTCTTGGCTGCATCGCTGATCAGTCTTCTCCTTGTTTGAGATGAAAGTTTAGAGGGACGGCTGGGTCTTGGTAGATTTGCAGTGGTCTGATACTCCTTCCGTTTCAATTTGATCGCTTGCACAGTGCTCCTTGAGATGTTTAAAGTTTGGGAAATCTTTTTGTATCCAAATCTGGCTTTAAACTTCTCCACAACAGTATCACGGACCTGCCTGGTGTGTTCCTTGGTCTTCATGATGCTCTCTGCGCTTTAGACAGAACCCCGATACTATCACAGAGCAAGTGCATTTGTACGGAGACTTGATTACACACAAGTGGATTATATTTATCATCATCAGTCATTTAGGACATCATTGGATCATTCAGAGATCCTCACTGAACTTCTGGAGTGAGTTTGCTGCACAGAAGTTTAAAATAGCCAATACATTTTGTTCCACTTCACAATTGTGTCCCACTTGTTGTTGATTATTTATGATATCTTTATGTTTGAAGACTGAAATGTGGCAAAAGGTTGAAAAGTTCAAGGGAGTCAAATTCTTTCGCAAGGCACTGTTGACATATCATTAGTCTCCTATGGCAGATTGTAATAGAAGTACAATCATGGCAGCTATGGAAGCCTTCATTAGGCCTCTGGCTGATATAACAACCGAATGACACCCTGAAACAGGACATTGGGAGGCTGATTGAGGACAGCAACAGCCCGTTGCCCCACTGGCCAATTATTTAGATGGTTTTAAATGCTTAAATGGTGATCAGAGCTTCCTCCAAAAGGAAAGCTGGGTGACACAACATCCACCACAGCAGTAATACAGATAAGTTATGGGACATGTGGAGCTTTCCTGAACACTGGGTAGCCTATTTAGCGCAAAGAAAAGCTGAGTGACGCCAAGTCCGCCACAGCAGTCATTCAGCTTTGGTATCATAGTAAAGCTGAATAATTGTTATAAGGGATGTGATGTCACCCAGTTTGGGCAGAATATTAAGCGTCCAAGAAAGCTGGGCGATGCCACATCCCCCACAGCAGTTATTCAGCTTTCCAATGATACGATAGCTCTCCTACGATAAGATAGCTGAATGATTGCTGTGGTGGATATGGCATCCCCTTCTTTCTTAAACATTGGTAGCCCATTCTGTGTCCAGGAAAGCTGGGTGATGCCACAAAACCCCAGCAATCAACTAGACGTGGTCCGAGGCCGTATGGAGACTTAGCACAGGCCAATAATAAATTAATAATCCAGCCATAAAACAGGGCAGAAAGCAGACCATCCAGCCTTTAAACAGCACACAATGACACACTTACTTACGGCAGCTAGCGGGGCTCTGGGAGGCTTCCGACTTTTTGAAGGAGTTTCATGGACGTTAAGGTAAGCTGGCAAGCAGTGTCGGACTGGAGTGCCTGGGGCCCACCAGTAAATTTGATTGTTGGGGCTCACCAGTAGAGTTGATTCCTGAGCCTTATCAGTGAAGTAAATGCTGGCAAGTATCCTGTATCTTAAAGGGCTGTGCTGATTTTAAAGGCGCAGGCATGGTTTTAAAATATGTGCTGGCACCCCTTTATGAAATAAGTTTGTACTTGGGTTTAATATGAATCGACTTCAACAGAAATGCTTGTTGGCCCTGCTTTCCTTGGAGAATTTGCAGGGTTTTTTTTAGAGAGATCCACGTGTTTTTCCGCAAATTTAATAATTGTTAAAATCTTTTACTGACTATTTTTAAAAAAATTTATATCTAAACCCCTTTATATTTAAATGATCCCGATGAACAGATTTTGTGACTATTGTCATGGAGTAATCGCCCCCTAAAGAGCGGCTTTTCCGCTTTAATGAAGGCAAGTATCCTGTATCTTAAAGTCTGTGCTAGATATAAAGGCAGCAGAGCATGGTTTCAGATATGTGCTGTGCACCATTGATGAACATAATGTTTGATACTTGGGATAAATATGAATCGACTTCAACAGAAATGTCTTGTTGGCCATGACTTTCCTTGGAGAAATTTGCAGGTTTTTTTCAGAGATGCATCCACAGTGCTCAGTGATCAGTGGTGTTACACTTCAGATTTGGATCAATGTCATATTTAACCAAAAGTCCAATGATTTACAAATTCAGATGTGCAAAAAAGACTGTAACCGAAGATTTAGTTACCGTAGATACTCGAGGATAAGCCGACCCGAGTATAAGCCGAGGCACCGACTTTTGCCACAAAAACCGGGAAAGCTTATTGACTCGAGTATAAGCCTAGGGTGAAAAATGCAGCGGCTACTGGTGAATTTTAAAAATAAAAATAGATACCAATAAAATTACATAGGCAGATATAGGCAGTTTAATGTCCCCATAGGCAGATATAGGCTGGTATAAGCAGTTTAATGTCCCCCATAGGCAGATATAGGCAGCTATATGTCCACCATAGGCAGGTTATAGGCTGGTATAGGTTGTTATAGCAGGTATAGGCCCCCCTAGGCAGGTTATAGGCATTGGCTTGGGTATAGGTCCCCCTAGGCAGGCTATAGGATGGTATGGGTCTTAGGCAGGTATAGGCATGGAGTATAGCATTATAGGATTATGGGCCCCCTTAGGCAGGTAATAGGCAGTTATAGGTCTTAGGTAGGCTATAGGCAGGTTATAGGCAGTTAAGGTCCTCTAGTAGGCTGTGGGCAGGGTATAGGCAGGTATAGGTCCTCTAGGTAGGCCATAGGCAGGCGTTCGGCAGTTATACGTCATCTAGGTTTGCTATAGGCAGGCTATAGGCAGTTATAGGTCATCTAGGTAGGATATTCGGCAGGGACTATAGGCATGGGTATAGGCACGGTATAGGTTCTATAGGTAGGCTGTAGCAGAGTATAGGCAGGTATAGGTCCTATAGGTGGTGTAGGCGAGGGTTCAATAGGCAGGTATAGTCCTTTGGTAGGCTGTAGGCAGGGTATAGGCAGGTATAGGTCTATAGGTAGGCTGTAGGCGGGTATAGGTAGGTATAGGTCTCTAGGTAGGCTGCTGGACAGGGTATTGCAGGGGGTATAGGGTCTCTAGGCAGACTATAGGTAGCTGTAGGCAGGGTTTTAAAACAAAAAAAAACACTTACAATGGCTCCTTCGAATGCTCCGTCTCCCTCGCCCGGCCGCTCCATCGTGTCGGCCTCCGCGCGGATTCCCGCTGTCAGGCCGCGCTCAAGCAGCTCGTGATGAACAAACGCTGCTGTGCCGGGGAAAACTCACGGGGACGGCACGCGGGCCGCCACGGAGTCCACGGGGCGCTGGAGACGCTCGCATCTGACGCCTGCCAAGTTGGTATCTTCGTTCCCTGTGTGCGCTCTGGAGGAGCATCGATGACAGCGGCGGAAGGGACTTATCGCGCGCCGGGAGGCTCGTCAGCTGTACTCGGTCTTCAAGGCTTTATGCGCCTCCATGAGCGAGCCGCATATTAGTGAAGCTTCCCGGTCGGAACTCAGGCCATCGCAGCGCACGAGCGGCACGACAAGGGACTGCGAGTATAAGCCCCGAAGGGGGGATTTTTCACGTACATTTTTTGTGTGAATAAAAACTACGGGTTATACTCAGCGTAAATCGGTACTTTTTTATGTGTTTGAAAGGGTTAAATTATCATTTTGCAGCGCTCCCAGTCCAGCAGCGCTTCCAGTGCGGCAAAGCTCCTGGTCCACCATTACTGACAAGTAAGGTAAAATCAAAAGTGACACTGCACTGGGAACGCCGCAGGACTGGGAGCGTCACGGAATAGTAAGTTAACCTTTAAAACCCTGAAAAGACCATTAACCTAACTCAGGGTTATGGATATGGCTAGGAACAGGGTTAGTTGGGTTTGAGACATCTCAAATTCTAATTTTTTCACAAGTTTGATTTGAACACTCGAATTGAACAAAGACCTGTTCAAACAACACTATTCAGGTCCCTTGATTGTACACAGAAATTTTAAGAAAAATCTAATACATCATTCATTTACTTTTATTACTTCTTTTGTGTATAGTTAGTTATTATAGTGCACATGATTTGCTTGGGAGTGACAGTATAATATCTTATTTTACATGCAAGATTACATTCTAAAGCATCTAAGAGACATTTTTCCTGAAAACCGAACAACATGGCAAATCCTTTCACCACTCAGCAAACCTACATAGATGACTTCAGACCTTTAGATTACTTTCAGACGAACTATGTAGCAGATGGACAAGTTATATTTGGAGAATGGACAGACTTTGTCTTGAGGAACCTTCATGAAACATTCACTGCAGGTAAATCATACAATAGTTATATGATAGATCAAGTTATTATGTTTTATTAACATTGAGAGATTATTACAAAAAGCTATATGCGTTCATAAAATGTCCTGCCATGGCGAAACTTTAAGCTGTTGAGTAGTGTTGAGCGATTAGTCAAATCATTGTCTTCGAGACAATTACCGATTTTGGGAACAATCTCGCCGATGTACGATCTTCGATGACGATTTAATCAGTCGTTTACCAATTAAAAGTATATGGGAGAGGAAGGACTAGGATCATTTTTACACCCAAAAAGGTGAGGTGAAGCTGGAATTTAACCATCCACAACAGTAAAACTGGATTAGTGGTACATCTTTAGTCAAGACAAAGTTGGGGGGGCTTAGAGTCACAGAAAAAAAATCATAGGCCTAAAATAATTCATTCCGTTCAATGGCTTAACGAAATGATGAGGACGGGGTAAGCCACAGCTGGTACAGTGATTGCAGCTTGCTACAGGGGCCCCTTTTACCACAAAACAGACACCGGTATTGGAAATGGCTACATGGTATATGGCAGGAGACCCCTATTCAATTTTTGCACAAGGCGTCATCTAATTGGGATATATGTGGTGGCAGCAAGAACAACTCCAAACGGGGGAACACAGAGGTTCAGCATAGGCACTGGTCCATAGTTAGGTTGGGTGCCATTGAGAGCAAGGGCTTGCCCGTCCAGTCATCTTTATCGTGTCATGGCTCCACAGGCAAATAAATTAAATGGCGGCGCTCCACTACTTGCTACTTCCGTTAATTTTTAACATATCACGGGTTCTTTTGATTAGGGCCCTGACAGGCGTACTGCCTATCGCACCCCTGGCATCCATTTTAAGAAGCCTTGATCCTGCTGAGGGTTAATGCTAACTATGTGTAACATGTGTGTTTGCCAATAGCTTAAGTTTGTTTATAAAGAAGAATATACCTAGCTTTCATCCTTATAAGTCCATACAGATATTTCCATTGAGGAAGATGATTGTGCAGAATTCGTGGCATTCAAGATCGCAGCGATTTCACTGTATAAATCCTTCAAACAAGGCCACTGATTCTGACTACATGTCCCTAGAAATCACTGACTGATACAACCAGAAAACTTCATCTTCTGCAACTACTTTTGAACCAATAGGAAACTTTATGTTCAACCCCTCCCTATGGACTGTCCAACTGCGCAGGCTCCCCGCCCACTGCATCCCTTTTTCTACTCGTATAAATATGTGTACCGCCCTGAATAAAGTAAGGAGTGCATGGATAAGATTGGACCAGAACAATGCGTCTGACTCTTTCTTTCATTGGCGGCCCGTGCATTAGACACTGATTTGAGTACCGGAGTGGTGAAAGGAGATCATTGTCGCGTTATGACCTTGACAATCTTGGCACACCCTAGAATGGGACGTGGCTAGTGGACAGATCCCAGCCCCGCAGAACGACGAACGACTGCAGAGTGAAAACCGGCAGCATCTAATCGAGGACTGCAGCCTTCACGAGTCACGGTAAGTTGATTATGATCTTATTTTATGTATTATACTGCCGTTTGGCCATTTTGATGTTGTCTGGTTAGTAATTGTGTTGTCCCGGTCTCGATCTCGCTTGAGGTGCGTCATAAAAAAGTGGATCTGCTCATAGTAAAAGGATCTGTACATGGGTCCACGATCCCGAAACCACGTTATTGTGAAAGTGACGGGACTGGTTAACAACGGCTGAGTCATTTTGAAGTCACTGAGCCTGTTCCCCCGGTATAGTCTGTGTAGCGCACAGTGCCTAAATATATGCCCTTCGGCTGGTCTTGAGGAGATAGTGAGACTCTTCCTCTGTGTTACTAAACAGGAATCAAGGATAAGGTCTGATTAAGCAGTGATGCGCTGGGTCCCGGTGATTAGAAAGTAATCTCTAATGGGGAATTCCTGGGAGGTTGGTTGAATCACGGAGGGTACAGCCCTCACAGTAGTTATTTTCTGGAGACAAGAGGTGAACAAGGGGGACTATTGTTTTGGTGATGGTTAGGGACTTTTATTATTTTTGATGTGTTCATGAGCTGAGAGGCATGTGACCAGGGCACAAGTGGTGGCCAACACTTTGTGTAGTATTTACCAGGAAATAGAGGGAAAGAGGAGGATATCATCTCATGTTTAATCATGTTTAAACGAGATACATAAGTTCCAGCAGAGAGCTGAGACTGCTGAGAAATAGTTGTCGGAAAGAAGTGAAGAAGGTATGTAAAATCATGTTGGAAGATGTACAAACGTGTGGGATTGTATAGAGAGGGACGGCTCCAGCGTCAAAGTGGCAGGGAATTCATAGAAGAGTATTCGAGGCAAGTTGTGTGACAAGGGATGGTTAGACATGGCACAGGCTCATTTGCAGAGTTGCAGAAGGGACTGCAGAAAGAAAGTTATGTTGAAGTTGAGGGTACTGGATGGTTCCTGTGAGTGATGAATATGTTGTACGGTTACAATGAAAATGTCCCGATGAGGAGTGTGATGCTTAAGATGGACGCGTGCCTGTGCCACCGCCTATATGGCGCCCGTAATGGTCGGAAGGGTGGACATGTGGAATGTCTGTGAGAACAAAATCGGAATGGGTGGAAAACTTGGAGAGCTCTCGTGGTGATGAGCCGAAATGCCACCCAGAAGGGCGAGCCCTGACACCACCCATGGTCCCGGCCCCCTATTTCCATTAGTCACCTCCCAGGGGCAGTACTTCAGTGGTACACCGCCCCTCCACCGCAGAGAGTGATCAGGGCACAGTCACCAACACCTGTTGGCTCCGCTCAAGGTGCACAAACCGCCACCACCCCAGGCCGCAGTGTTCGTCCTTGGTTCAGAAGAGGGATGAGACGCCATCGCTTCCAGGCCAAATCAGCTGCGCGGGAAGAACCGAAGGCGTCCCCGAAGATCTCACCCCATTACGGGTGACGGGTACCTGGATCATCTAGCATCAGGGAGTTCAGGGCTGGACAGCCGTGTCGCCCTTAATCTCTTCGGACAGGTGGCACCGGACCAGTGGACTGGCGTCCCTCATAAATCAAGGTTCTCTCAACTCCCCCCCCCAACACCACAGTAGCTCTTGGCTGGTGGACTAAGTATAACAGTCCCCCAACAGAAGAAGACAAGATATGACACATGGGGAAACATTGGTAAACCCCGAGTGTCCTAGAATGTTGTCAATACCCCCCACGAAGTGAAAAGTCTGATTCACTGCTGGGTCATGGGTCATGAGTTGGTCCCAACAGTATGCGAATAACTTAAAGTGTGGGCCCTCAAGACACTGCCTTTCGAGTGATCAAGCTTCCACTTCTGACGGGATGGTACCAACAAGAAAGCCTGGGAGAGGCCTTAGAAAAATTCGCTGCTCGTTTGTTGCAGCAGTACGAAGATCTAGGATTTTCCTTAACAACATAAGATGAACAATGCTCGCTTGTTGGTTGAGCTTGATTGATGGCCTGGAAGAAGGACTTAGAAGTCTGTTGTGCTGCGCAAAGGACCAGAGTTGTACTCCTAGAGTAAGAACGGAGATATATCTTTAGTAATGGGTTTCCAAAAAAGTGGTTGCAAAGGACCGGAAAGATAAATAGAATGACAAAAAGGGTGTGAAGCGGTGATGATTGAGTGTTACACAGCCCCATGAGTACACCAGCTCCTTACCATAGGGCCCCACACAGTCCAGAGGTCCCCCACGGAACCACCAAAGGGTCCAGAGAACCTCCAGTTTGTCTTGGCACTGCACAGATCAAGACGGTCATTTTAAATCCGTGATTTGCGGGTAAGCATCCAACAAAAATTCCTCCGGTATCGATACACAACAGGAGGGGCCCCTTTGAAGGTTAGGCCGAGCCAGTCCCCACCGTCTCTTCTGTGGGTGAAAAAACCAGCGTGTTGGGGTTATCGCCGTATTCCCTGTCGCTTGGCGACACGCCTACAGACTTTTATGCGTGGACAAAGGTGCGGCCACATCTGTGAATTTCAGCCCAAGCCCTACCCCCTGGGGTACCAGATCTCATCTGACATAACTTAGCTGTATGTGGGCAGAGGGGGTCGCATTCATAAGTTCGACCTTCACCGTGCCAATTAAATGCTGTGTCCCTTCCTGACTTTGATGATCCGTTCCATAGTAATCAGACAGCCTGCCTGTGAATGTATACTGGGAGCGGGACTTCTGACAGCTCAATGAGGGCCAAATACAGTATACTCCCAGAAGGCATGGAATTAGACCTGTTGGTCCCGGCATTGAGATGGAGGTAGCCGTTACCGCTGGGCCCTTAAGTGAATTACCTGCAGTTATGATGTCCCTTATGGAACCCATGACCTAGGATTCAACCTACCATTATGACCAAACAGCTACCGACAGGGACTTATGGAGCTCAAGGTCTGACGATGGTGGACTACTGCCAGTACCTGCTGTGTCAGTCGTATGTTCTTCTAAGGAAGGAGCAGTTTATTCCCCGTTACCATCAATTACCCTTGAATGTTGGACAGGAAGAGGCATGAGGATTCAGATCCAGACCTTACTAAAAGTGGTGTCATAATATTGTACCTCACCATTGTCAAAAAGCCTCCATTTCCAGTCAAGATGAAGAGAGAAAGAAGGGTGAGGCCGCCAAAGAGTACAGGATAGTGCTCAGATTTTGCGAGGCAGTTAATGCAAGCACTCCACTATTGTAGAAACTACCAGTGGTTCCCAAACTGAATACCTGTGTTGTCAAATGATGCTCCTGCTGCTTCCTGCGTTCACAGTTGTGGATCTTACTAATGAGTTCTTCAGTGTCCCTCTTCATGAAGACAGCCAATAAACCTGTTTGCCTTCACCTTGCAAGGACTCCCTGCTTCACCTGGACCGAGAACCCCCAAGGAGCACCAGAACCAAGTTCCTAATCAATTCTCAATCAAGCTATGAGGTTTTCCTTACAATTCCATGGATAGAAGCCACCCGGAGTTACGCTTCTTCAGTATGTGGATGACTTACTCCTCGGAGGAACCCTGAAAACAAAACATGGTCATGGATAGCTGAATCCATTTTCAATACTCCAAGACATGTCTCCACTAAACTCAATCTGCAAAGGTGTCTCAGATAAATCAGTGGTGTTCAAAGGACGAAGGTTCATCTCCCTAGAGTCAATGTATTGCCCAATGGGAAGAATAGACATCTGACAGAAGCCCGTGGCCTTGCCATAACCAACCTCAAGCTACCCAGAGAATTCAGGACCACACTTCCAGTACATTTTAGCGTCTTATCACTCCTAATGTAGACAATGGATACCAAGAAAGCACTCAAGAAAATATTCAATCGCTCTATGATGTATGCATTAAAACGGAGGCAAGTTCGAAGGGGCCGCCCCCAACCAGCATGATGAGGGGATGAGTGGATGACAAAGAAGGAATAGATCATAGACCAAATGGAATTGCCTTGAAAACTCTGGACAGATGAATAACTCACCACTACATTGGTGACTGAGAAATCCCTAAGCGGATCTCAACCTGTGGACAGAATGGTTCAAGATATGCTACTCGATAGACGGAACTTTTCATACAGGATATTGCAATATACCCACAGAAGATGAAACTCCTCATGGCAGAAGCACTGCCCCCGCACTTCTCAGCTCTAAAGTTGCAGACTACAAGCTCTGGAAGCTGGCTGCAAAATGGCTGGAGGCAAGACTGCTAATATATGGTCTGACTCAAGATATGCTACGGCATTGACAACGATTTTGGACTAATCTGGAAGAATAGATGGATTCTATTCACTAGCAGCAGGTTCCCCTGTGAAGCATGGCAGTGCAAATTCAAGTCCATACTGTCAGCCTTGAATCTGCCAACCAAGGTAGCAGTCCTGAAAGCTCAAGGCTCACACGGTGAAAGTGAAAAGAGGGAAGACAGGGGGAAACCATACCGCAGACAAAGCAGCCAAGAGCAGGGCCCATAGGCGCCGTTTCACTCCAAGTGGATTGGATCAGGAAGCTACATACCATTTGGCAACTCCACAGAGCTCAGAAGAAGAGGATTTATCACAGACAGGAACTGACACTAGAACGAGCTGAGGACTCGGAAACAGGATTGGAACTCATCGAGACCGGTTGGTTGATGGAACATCACCTGGCCCCCTGCCAAGGAGAAAACACAATGAAAATGAGGGAGCTACTGATGCAGGGGAAAACTATGGAAATACCAAATGGACTTGTTTGCCTCCTTGGAGAATGTACCCTGCTATTGCGGCATGGGCCCTAGGGGCCACTCACAGACGGAAAGAACCCAAGCATTGGCTATGTGCAAGAAGCTGTACCATGCCCCAGGTATCAGCTCCCCCTGATTGCAGCCCTAACAATTGCAAGCTGTTCAGTCTGTGCCACCTGCAACACGCATCCCCTACAGCTCAAGTTCCCATGCTCAGCACTTGGCGAAGCCAGAATATCCGCTTCAAAGGATACAATGGACAAATCACGATGCCAAAGAGTGGAAAACTACGAATATGTCTTAGTGGCAGTGGACATCGTTTTTTCAGGATGGCAAGAAGCAATACCCAGTGACCAACATGACCTCCAAAGTAATGGAAAGAAGAGTTGATTACTGAAATAGCTTGACTATTGTTCGGAATCGCCTCTAGGTGATTGAGTCAGACCAGGGGTCTCCATGCATTCTCGTTCCTCGGTTTTCCGATAATTATGGAACATGTTAGGGGAAGATTTGGGCCTCCAAACGCCGTCAATTCCCCAAAGCTCTGCGAAGGTAGTGAGAACTGAATGGTACGCTGAAGAACAAACTCTTGAAAATGACAGTGATTCCCCATTACCTTGGGAAGAACTTCTACCAATTGTTCTGTACCATATCAGACACATCCACAGGAAACATGGCCTGACCCCCTTTGGAAATTCTGTTTGGTAAACCCACCATGTGTTTGAAGATCCACGAACAAGGCTTGGAGAGAAAATAGTGATAGAACTGTCCAATTTTGTGAATTAGAACATTGATCTCACCAACAGTGTTGACTAATTTGCCTGCTGAGTTCTGCTCTCTTCAGAAATCTACAAGGTGAAATTGTTACACGAACTTCAAACCAGGAGATCGGAGTGTATGTGAAAGGCACATCGCAGAAGAAATTGCCTACGAAACCAAGATTTGAAGGTCCATTCACAGTTGGTTTTGACTCACACCGACTGCGGTCAAACTAGAAGGAATGCAACTTGGGTATCCACGCCTCTCACTGCAAAAAGGGAACCTCATCTCACTAGCATGATGCTCTTGTAGTCTTCCTTGCGAGTTGTTGTGGATCTGGGAGGGAGAAGAGGGAGACACCCATATTTTGGGGTGGAGCCTAAGCCGAACTGTTCAGCACCTTCTCACATTTCGAATTCAGTGATATTTTGCCCAGATCCAGGTTTGTAAAGAAGGGTCCAATAAGATAGAGAAGCTTACAACCAAGGGCAATTCCTATTTGTGTGTGGACCCGCCCGGGAATATAAAAGTTGTAGATACTGGTCCGTGTTGGTGGCAATTACCAGGGTGAAGATTGGAGATATAACCTAAGGAGGGCAGGGAATTAAGGGGTGATAAAGATGGAGAGTCCTTGTTAGTGCGGCTGACGCCGAATAGGGGACCTATCAAAGTTGGGGTAGTGGTTGCGATACCAAGAAGATGTTACCCCTCTTCTTGAAACATTGGGAACTCCAACCTCGGATAGATCTGGTGTGAATCGTCCTGGGGGGAATATACCGGATCTATAAATCCATCGTGGGCCTTTAGAACTTAAGTTGCTGTAGAAATCAACCAAGCGACCCCCACTGCCCACAAGCGGGAAGGCAGAATCTTCAACAAGTGTAGCAGTATGTAGTCCCTATCACTAAATATACGATGGGAAGATGTCTTCTGCATCTGTGGACACGAGACTTACCCCGAAAGAACTCTGTGGTTAGAATGGGTTTCAAATAACACTATTAGGGCCACAATCTGACTCGTTGGCTTGCTGCTGGAGCCATAACCACAACATGGGAACCCACCCATACCCACATAGTGGATTTAACTAATGCTGACTGTGTGTTTCAAAACTACTACAGGAAACAAAATAAAGACAGGATGTGAAGATTTTAAACCCCTTTTAAGTTTCAACCCAAGGTACGCCAGCCGCTCCAGGTGTCGGGTGTTGGTATTTACCGCGGCTATTACACTAGCTCTTTTCCCTAATGATACACCAGTCAAAAGGAACCTCTCTTGGGAATCTTATCAGAAGATTTTGTCAGGAAATCCTAACTCAGTGAACTATTCTATCACACAGGTATCTTGCTAGCATGTCTTTGGTGTGTGGGATGAGAATTAGAAGCAGAATT
The DNA here is from genome assembly GCA_025379985.1 of Phyllomedusa bahiana. Lineage (NCBI taxonomy): Eukaryota > Metazoa > Chordata > Amphibia > Anura > Hylidae > Phyllomedusa > Phyllomedusa bahiana. The sequence continues at coordinate 25,883 of JAODAL010037212.1, read as the reverse complement.
ACCAACCCCAGTGGAAAGGTTCATGTACGCTGTTAAGTTGTCCATTGCCTTTTGAGCCAGTCCCATGGGATCTGGGCTCCCCTAGCGACCTTCCCGAGGAAAAGGAGAACAATCCAAACTTTGCGGATGGGCATCCAATGTCTACATCGATGCCAATAGGGTTCCCTAGGGGGGTCCCAGACCAGTTTAATGCCATGTCCAGATAGCTGGCTAGTTTGCTCTTATTCCACAGGTCCAAATCAACAGAAAAATGTAGATTGGATTAATTATATTTATTATAACCAACAGAAGGATTGTTCAATTACAGCAGAGGATGGATTCAAGGTGTCTACGAGGAAGCTAGGCCCATATTACCAGAATGACCCTGCAGAACCGATTGGCAATCGATGGGTTTTAGCCGAGAAAGGTGTGAGTTTGTGGATGGTAGGAGAGGATGCTGTACCTAAAAAACTCAATCGAACTTACATCACAGACAACACAGGGGTGAATGGGAAGATTACCGTTGCCCTGGGTAAAATCAGAATTTATCGAAAAGAAACTTTTAAGGAGAATTCAGGAGTGGATATCTCACTGGGCTAATTGTTGACGGATTGGATGGAGGGTGGAAGCAATGGTTACAACAAATTGTACAATTTACTGGTTATATGGTGGTTTCTTGCTGTTTGTTCTTTGCTGTTGTGTCCCCCCTTTATAAAAATCTACTAGCCAAATAGCCTCTGGAGGAAACCGAGTGGTATGTTTCTAATTGCAAGTACAGGAACCTCTAGTGCATGAACAGATAGAGACATTCCCACCTATCATAAGTATAAAGGAAAATGCCAAACACAGAATGAATCAATTAACTTTATGGGTTAGAACGGGAGGACCTATCATCGAAAAGGTGGTTAGTGAGAGGAAGGACAGGGAGTTATTTGATAGAAAAAGGCTCTTGCGAATCCTCAGAAGAAATCCAACCCGCTCATCCCCCCGGGTGTGAGCAGCTCACAGGCTAAATCTATGTAAAATTAGTGTTTGAGTTATAGGGAAAGCTTGGATTTTTTAGTGTGGTAAGTGAGGGTTAATGATAAATTATGTGTACTGTGTGTTTCAATAAGCTAAAGTTTTGTTTATAAAGCAAGAAATACCAAGCTTTCCTCCTATAAGACCATACAGATATCCTCATTTGAGGACGATGATTGTGCTCAGAATGAGGCATTCAAGATGGACCGCACGATTCACCATGTATACATCATGCCAACAAGCCACTGAGTTTTGATAAATGTCCAAGAAGCACTGACTGATACAACAGGAAAACTTCATATTCCTGGCAACTACTTTGAACCAAATAGAGAACTTTATTGCTCAAACCCCTCACCCTTTGGACTGTCCACTGCGCAGGCTCCCGCCACTCTGCACACCTTTTTCTACTATGTATAAAATATGTGTACCACCCTGAATAAGAAGTAAGGAGTGCATGGATAAGATTGGACAGAAACGCGTCTGACTCTTTTATTTATATGGCCGTGCCCGTGCATCGTTGGACACTGAATTTGGAGTTCCGGAGTGGGAAAAAGGAGATCGCATTGTACGCTTTATGACATTGACAATCCAAAACAAGAATAAAAAAAATGCCCTTATGCGACCATTAGAATAAAAACTTGCAATAGAAATTGGGACTATTTCAAATAAACAATGTTTTCAATGCTGCTGCTGATGCGCATGGTTACTTGCAATGCTATCTGCTGTCACGTGGATGACGTTATCACACGGGAATTAGAACGTGAGCGCAGAACGCAACAGATGCTCGTGTTGATCTAATGAGCAACTGTCCTCAAATTCTGCATTTTTCTGTCAGTTTGTGTGGATGAAGGAAAGTAGGGTGAACTTTCGCATTTGTACACGTAGGTTTCAAGGAGGGTGGCCACCAGTAACTACTGTTCATTTTGATGGTCTTGTGGGGTGGATCATGTTGAAGGGAAATGGAGATCAAGCACTCATGTGAGAGATGCAGCCGGATGCCCCAACCCCCGGGTCGAGGGACTAAACAGTCTTCCTCGTTTCTCCTTCCCTAAAATCCTTTTGCCATCCTCTTTCAAGGCGGGGTCGTCGCGTGCCCAGCCATCCCTATCCCCCTTTCCCCTCTGTTTTCCCCCTTTCAGCTTGAACCGCTCTGATTGCCTCGATGCTGTACCTAGAGCTGAAGCCCCGCCTGCACCCCCCTGGACCCCGAACGAAGGCCCTAAAAATTGGGAAAAACTGTGGACCTTCTTGATCTGACAGAAAATAGGTCTTGTCCGATCGTGCCCCCCTCCCCCTCCGATGCTGGGGACTGCGTTCAGAGTGCCCAAACACTTGTTCCAAAATAATATCACCACAAGGTCATGCTGAAAAGGGCATTGTCCTCACTGACCATTTTGGGGCTTCTTCAAAATTGCGAGGAGGTGCAGGCTCTTTCACCTGCCTCCTCTTATGGTCGCCCCCCAGGTCCGATTTGCTTGTCGGGCCCATGCCCCACTTCATACTGCGTAAGGCATTGCTGTCCCAAAATCACGGGAGATGTGGGGGGTTTGGGAATTCCCAGCGTTTTCCCCCTCAACAAGGCGGTTGAGGGGGGCCAAAATGCGCTGAACGCAGAAAATTGGGCCCCAAGAAAGGGGGCGAACGCGGAAGTGTGGGTCAGACGAGCCTTCCCAGCAGAAGTCAAGAGGGTATTGCTTTAGAATTTCAGACGGGCCGGTTTTGATGTGTGAAAGGGAAGGGGTGTTGAGCCTACGATTTAAGGGTGGGGAAGGAGATTTGCCCCCTTGTCGCACACCACTTGCCTGGCACAGGTTCTTTCACCCCGCCAGTTTGGTTCCCTTGCGCGGGGGACATCAACAGCTTTGACCGTGTGTTGATGGGCTCAAGGCCCTTAATTTAACACGGCCTGCACCCTTTTGGTGTGGAAGAGGGTGCGCGGCCTGAGGCCAACCACACACCCGGAAAACTCCACCCAAATCACCCCGTGAGCTGTCACAAGATGTAGGGTCTTGACCCCTGCTTACTAGCATGTTCGATGGTAGATGAACTTTGTGGACACGATGCAGCCAAAACGTGGGATTTTTTTGAAAGTGGTGGCCCGGGCAGGGGCGGCTTTTTGGAAAAGAAATGCCTTTTGCTTGGTATTGGGGGAGGCAAAGGGGCCTGACGAGGGGGAACCCATCTGTTCCACAGGCGGGAAAAAAACTTTTCCCAAAGGGCCAAAAACCCGGGGTGCCAACATTAGGGTTTTTTCTTTGGGATGGTGGGGATTAAAAAGTTTCTTTGCTCCCACACCTGGTACACAGAAGGCTGGCTGCTGACTGGCGGTACGTGTGTAGTTCAAATGGGGGAAGGGGAAGGGGGTAGGCTGTGTCTTGGTGGTGATGGTAAAAGGGCGATGGGGTGTGGGATGGTGTGATCCTTGTATACTGCAGCGGGACATGGGCAGCAGAGGAACACTTGGTCTTGGAAGTGGCAGAGGAGACAGAGGGTGTCACAGTGGTTGGAAGCCCAGGACCTGTGTGGCCTTTTTTATCCAAGTGACTCCTCTTGCTTTAGATGAATGTGCCTATTCATGTTAATGGTGGTTAAACACTTTAGATTTTTGCCTCTACTGATGTGTTGATGGCAAATTCGGCATATGACGTCGCTCGGTGAATCTGAGGCTTGATTGAAAAAGGCCCAGGCTTCACAGGTCCTGGACCTCTTCGACGGCGATAAGCTAGTAGCGGTGTTTCCGCTGCCACCACTGATCATGGCTGGCGGACTAATCTCAGCGGACTTGTGCGACTGCCCTCTCCCTTTCTGAGGCCGGATCCATACCGACACTACCCCATCATCTTCCTCCTCCTCCACTGATGCAATTGCTGCTGAAAAGACCACATTGGATCTGCAATGTCATTATCAACATCATCATCATCACAGGTGACTTCCTCGTCCTGACAGTCTACATCCTGAAGCTGCGGGCTCAAAGCCACAGGCACTGCAAGGCGTTACTGACTGCTCGGGATTTGTGCCAACTGACCAGCTTCCTTCTCCTCTGACGGCATCAGCGATTGGGCGTCAGAGCAGACAAAATCATCCTCTTTGGCCTCTTGATCTTTTGAAATGCCTTCTGACCCCAACCACATTGTGTCATCAAAGAGCTCTTCAGAACATGGATTATCCACAGTGGTCTGTACATGGGTTGACATTTGGGATGCCTTTGCTTCAGGTTGGATGGAATCTGACGATGATGATGACGACATTTGTGGCCGTGACTGGGAGGACGAGGAGGTAAAACCACTGGATGCAGGTTGCGTTAACCACTGAAGAACAGTTTGGACGCTCTTCATTACTGAAATTCACAGATAAGCGACCGAGCGATGACAGGCCTGACTGTCCTGCAACTGACGATGTGCTCGCTTGCGTGTTTTCCGGAACACTGGAAGGTGCAACTTCTCTCGTACCTCTAGCTCCACGTCCTACCCCCTCTTTTCTCGCTTACCACCTGTAGTTCGCTCCATGTTCAGAAAGATAAATATCAAAAAGGTCTAGAAGATTTTTTCACTGTCTCTTATTAAAAAACTGCACTGCAAAGACAGCAAATCACAGGTGTTCTTACATTCTAGTTTCCAACTGCAACTAGGATTAGAAACAGAATTGTTTCTATCGAATATCTGTGAAATGCGGTCTTGTGGAAGAACTGTAACACCAAATCAACAGTGTTCTTCCTTCAGTCCCTGAGATTTACAAATGCCAAGTAGGAATAGCAATTTACTTTTTTCTACAGATTATCTAAGAACTGCGATATTTAGACAACTGACAACCAGTAGTAGAAATAGAATTTTTTTTCTACTGAATACCTAATAAATGTGGACTTTTCCCATAACTGACAACCAGGAGTAAAAAAAATTAAATTTTTCTACGAATTATCTAAGAACTGCGGTCTTTTCGGACAACTGACAATCACGGATAGAACAAAGGGACACCCTATACTCACTGGTGGCAGGCAATGCAGAAATAAAATAGGGTGATATCTCACAGTGATTTGAGATGAGAAATATGACTAATGCAGAAGTTCACCCCATAACAAAGGGATACCCACTACTCAGACATTGGTGGCAGGCAACGCAAAAATAAAATAGGGTGCTATCTCACAGTGATTTGAGATGAGAAATATGACTAATAAATGCTGAAGTTCACCCCACAACAAAGGGACACCCTCTACTCAGACACTAGTGGCTTGCAAAGCAGAAATAAAATAGGGTGCTATCTCACAGTGATTTGAGATGAGAAATATGACTGATAAATGCAGAAGTTCACCCCACAACAAAGCGCCACTCTCTACTACCGTGTTTCCCCGATAGTAAGACAGCGTCTTACATTCTTTTTACCCCCAAAAGTCCCAGTATCTCTTACTTTCGGGGTATGTCTTATATAGGGCAGGTATAGGGCCAGCTGTAGACAGGTATAGGGTCGGCTGTAGGCAGGTATAGGGCCAGTAGGCAGGTATAGGGCCAGCTGTAGGCAGATATAGGGCCAGCTGTAGGCAGGTATAGGGCCAGCTGTAGACAGGTATAGGGCCAGCTGTAGGCAGAAAAACACTTACCTGGCTCCCCGCTGCTCCGTCTCCCGCGCCGCGCCGCCTCCTCGCTGCTCCGGCCTCCCGCAGCGCTCATCCCGGCACAGGCAAGTGGACGTCATCAGGCCGCGCTACGTCTTACTTTCGGGGTACGTCTTACATTAGGCGACCTCCCTAAGACACCGCTACGTCTTACTATCGGGGGTGTCTTACTATCGGGGAAACACGGTAAGACACTGGTGGCATGCAACACAGAAATAATATAGGGTGCTATCTCACAGTGATTTGACATGCGAAATATGTCTGATGCAGGATTTGCCCCCTGAACCAGTCCCCCCCTACCGCTAGGCAGTTCAGGGCTCTATAGCTGTTTCCAAATCTCTAACTAATACTAACTAGAATTGTCTAATCTTGCTGTACCCTAAGCTAACTAATCTACCAAGGAGTTTTTTCACTAGTGACTGCTAGCTTTGAAAAAAGCTGAGCAGAGAGACAGCTATCTGTTCTGTTCACAGCGCCGAGCAGGAAGTGCAGTGACTTAGATAAAACGAGGTCTGTGATTTTAGCATCCAATGAGATCCCTACACACCCCACTGGTGATGTTCATCACCCCCCTCTATGCTCTGCGCTGATTGGCTGGCATCCAAAATTACAGGAAGCGCCAAAAATGATAAGGTTTTAAGAAAAAAATCTCATCATCTAGGAACCACGATTAACGTGATAATCTGAGCGATTATAACTTTTCTCGATTGAATCGCTCAACACTACTTTTCAGTCTTAATGAAAAATCTGTTATTTGTGGCATTTTTGTCCTTAAAGTAGGCAGTGGGACCTTCTGGGCTCCTTTCTGCTTTAGGGACTTGCAGCGTGCACCCAATAAAGTTGTGTTGTAGCTTTATGCATATTAAATGGCATATGTCAGCGGTTTTGACTCCTTCAGGCTGCTAACATTGCTACACAGGTGAAGGGGATACAAGTTTACACATCCTTATGTTGTGGATTATACATAATAAAAAAAAAATAATGATTCACATGCTATTTGCTAATAGTAAGTCAAGTATTGTCTGGACTTGTATCAACTAGGGAAGCGTCATGGACTCTCAGCTATAATTCACCACCCCCAAACTTTTTCCTTCTTCTCTTGAATGATGTCTCTAGTGATCCCTGGTGACACATGATGTTCTATCCACTCCTCACAGTATGGTGCATACACTTGAATAAGGAGATGGTATGATGTTGGAGACTACTAGAAACATCAGTCATGAGCAAAGAAGAAGGGCTGGCGTGGTTTTACAGCTGAGAGATCTTGACAAATGCCCAGTGGACTATATTAATTACTGCTCTGTTATGGGGGTACTGTTGTGTGTGCTCTTTTGGCTTTATAACGGGAACAATATGGCTGATATTGTAATGGGGAATTGTGGCAAATACTATAAGGCAGACACTGTAGACAGGTCTGTTATGGGCACAGTTGCTAGTTCTGTTATAAAGGAAATTATAAAGGAAAGTTGTCTGTATTACATTTACAAAGTCATATTTAGATATTGTAGATTTTCTAATAAACCTAATGTAACTCTCAGTGGTAGGGGATCCTCTGGACCACCGCAAGCGATGGTAGTAGCCACGCCAGGGAGCGGAATCTAAGTATGTCCGGTTTTCACCAGAGCCCGTCGCAAAGCGGGATGGACTTGCTGCGGCGGATTGCTACCAGTTCGCTACCCCTGACGTGACTTGTTTGCGGTGGCTGCCGAGGTGTGGCGAGGTACTAAATCGTAAGGCAGGCTCGTTGTCGGGGACAGGCGGAAAGGTCAGGGCAGGCGACAATGGTTCGTGGTCAAGGGACGGAGGCAGAAGGTAAGGTACACAGGATAATACAAGACACTAATGAAACACTTCCTCTCAAGGAACAGGGCACTATCGATTCGGCTAAGTTACTGGGAAGGGGCAGGACTTAAATAGGGTCAGCGCCTGATGGAACCAAATATCGGCGTGCTGTCCCTTTAAATTTGGCCGCAGTACCGCGCGCCCCCCCCCCCCTAGGGGGCGAACGCGCTCCCAGCCAGCCATAGGAGCGTGCGCCCGGCCCGGAACAGGAGCGCGGCGAGGTAAGTGCTGACTAGAGCCATGAGCTGCGGGCTGCGGGGTCGGAGCCGCGGCATTGCCGGCAGCAGGAGCCGCAGCAGGGGTGCCGGTGTGCCCGCGACCAGACACGGGGTCGCAAGGACACCCGTAACAGTACCCCCCCCCCTTCGGCCTCCCTCTACTCCTGGCCCGCAAAAACCTAGTCAACAGACCCCGGTCCAGGATGTTCTCCTTCGGCTCCCAAGATCTCTCCTCTGGCCCAAACCCCTTCCAATCGACCAAGAAAAATCATCTCTCCCTAACAGTCTTCATGGCCAAAATTTCCTTGATGGTAAAAATATTGGTGGAGTCAGCTACGGGAGAAGGGGGAACCACCGACCAAGAAAAGCGGTTATGGATGACCGGTTTCAACAGGGAGACATGGAAGGAGTTTGGGATGCGCATAGTTGGAGGGAGCCGGAGCTTGTAGGCCACCGGATTGATGCGCCTCAGGACTTCAAAGGGGCCTAAAAAATGGGGGCCCAGCTTGTAGCTAAGGATTTTAAAACGGACATACCTGGCAGACAGCCATACCCTATCCTCCGGAACAAAGGAAGGGGTCTTCTTTTCTTGTCCGAGGCCTGAAGCAGAGATTGGCGCGTCTCCTTCCAAACAGCAGATAGGTCGCGGACCAGACTATCCACAGCAGAGACATCGGAGGAGGCAGAGGGCAGCGGAAGGGGATGGGCGGGGATGCCGACCGAAGACGATGAAGAAGTGTGATGCCCCAGCAGAATCAGAGTCCAGGGAATTATACGAAAACTCCGCCCAAGGCAACAGGCTGGACCAATCATCTCGTCTAGCAGATGTGAAGTGGCGGAGATAGGTACCCAAGACTTGATTCACCCTCTCCACTTGCCCATTGGATTGTGGGTGGTATGTGGAAGAGAAGTCCAGTTCCACTTGTAGTAGCGAACAAAGGCCTCGCCAAAATCTCGATACAAATTGAACTCCCCGGTCCGAACCTATAAGCACTGGAAGTCCATGCAGTCGGAAGATATGTTTAAAAAAGAGATTGACGAGCCGAGGCGCAGAAGGAAGGCCAGACAAGGGAACAAAGTGTGGCATTTTGGAAAAACGGTCAGTGACCACCCAGATAACCGTATTTCCCTCCGAGGGCAGTAGGTCGGTTATGAAGTCCATAGCAATATGGCTTCAAGGACTGCTTGATACTGGCAGAGGTTGGAGTGGTCCTGCAGGTTTGAGTCGAGGTGACTTGTTGCAGGCACAGGTGGTACAGGCCTCCACGAACTCCTTCACATCGTTGGCAAGACCAGGCCACCAGTAGAACCGAGAAATCAAGGAACAGGACCTCCGTACCCCAGGATGTCCAGCTATGCGAGAGCAATTGCCCCATTTCAGCACCCTCAACTGGAGCGCAGGGCGCACATATGTCTTACCCGGGGGTACCCGTTGGAGGTTAATGGGAGCCACGGATACCAGACTTTCTGGAGGTACGATATGCCGTGCAGTGACCTCTTCTTCCCCACTAACATCGAAGGCACGAGAAAGGGCATCGGCTGTGACGGTCTCTTCTTCCGGTCGGAAATGGATCACGCAGTTGAACCGGGCAAAGAACAGAGACCACCTCGCTTGGCGAGGATTTAGCCGTTGTGCTGTCTGGAGGTAGAGGAGATTTTTGTGATCAGTGAAGATATTCACGGGAAAACGAGCACCCTCCAGGAGGTGGCGCCATTCTTACAGAGCAAGCTTAATGGCCAAAAGTTCTCGATCCCCGATGGTATATTTTCTTTTCGCCGGTGAAAAAGTCCTGGAAAAGAACCCACAGGTCCGGGTCTTGTCCTTGGGCCCCTTTTGGGTGAGGACCGCTCCAGCCGCTATGGAAGAGGCGTCAACTTCTAAAAAGAAGGGTTTCTCAGTATCCGGCCGGGATAACACAGGTGCAGAGACAAATGCTGCCTTCAATTTGGAAAAGGCTTCTTCGGTGGTCGGTGGCCACAGTTTCGGGTTGGCATGCTTTTTGGTGAGAGACACAATCGGTGCCACCAAAGTCGAGAAATGCGGGATAAACTGCCTTTAGTAATTGGCGAAGCCCAAGAAGCGTTTTATGTCCCGAAGGCCAATGGGTCATGGCCACTGTAGGACGGCGGAGAGTTTGGTGGGGTCCATCTGCAGACCCTTGTCCGAGACTATGTATCCAGGGAAGGGAAGGCTGGTCTGGTGGAAAAGGTACTTTTCCAGTTTGGCGTAGAGATGGTTCTCACGCAGGCATTTCAGGAACTGGCGCACATGCGACTGGTGGGATCCCAGATCGGGTGAAAATACCCGATATCATCCAAGTAGACCACTACGCAGACATACAAGAGGTCTCTGAAAATGTCATCTACAAGTTCTTGGAAGACTGCTGGGCCCTGCACAAGCCGAAGGGCCTCACAAGATACTCGTAGTGCCCATCACGGTTATTGACGGCCGTTTTCCCCTTGTCACCTGCTCGTAACAGGCCGAGATTACCCGCCCCCCCCCCCCCCCGCAAGTCCAACTTGGAAAAGACTTTGGCTCCCCGGAGACGATCAAAGAGTTCCATGATCAATGGTAAAGAATACCGTTTTTTGTTGGTGATTTTTTTGAGACCGCGGGAGTCGATGCATGGGCTCAGGGATCCATCCTTCTTCTCCACAAAGAAAAATCCGGCACCAGCCAGTGAAGTCGATTTGCAGATGAAGCCTTTTTGTAAATTTTCTTTAATGTAGGCCGACTTCGCCGGAGTCTCGGGTACGGATAGCGGGTAGACCCTACCCCGGGGAGGACTAGTCCCGGGCAGCAGATCTATAGGGCAATCATAAGGACGATGAGGAGGAAGTGTCTCTGCTTGCTTCTCAGAGAAGACGTCCTAGAACTCCTGATACGGTTGCGGTAGACCAGGTAGTGGCTTGACAGAGGACTGTGGGTGCACCCGGCGAGGTGCCGATAGGCAGCGAGACTGGCAGTCTTGACTCCAACACAAAACTTCACCCATCTTCCAGTCGAGCGTAGGGGCGTGACGCTGCAGCCAAGGAAGCCCCAGGAGAGCAGCCGAGGAAGAACGGGGTAGCACGAAGAATGCGATCCTCTCCCTGTGCAAAGCTCCTACTTGTAGTATCACCGGTTCAGTCCGGAAGAGGATGGAATCACTTAATAGCTCACCAACAAACAAAGTCCAGGGTGAAACAGCACTAGCTAGAAAAATAATTGTGCACGTCCTAAGGACCGAACCAAGTCCAAAAATATGAATAAGTAGTAAGGACAGCACAAGTTCAAAACGAAGTGTTACTTTTATTATTATTATTATTATTATTATTATTATTAATAGCTCACCACTGATGGACGAGATGACCAAGTGCTGGTCTAAGCGGACCATCAGGAGATGATACTTGGTCACCAAAAAAGCATCCATAAAGCTCCCAGCAGATCCGGAATCCAGGAAGGCCGACACTTGGAACGAGATTCCGGAATTGGATGTGACCAGAACTGGCAGCATGAGCCGTGGAGAGGGATTGTTCACACCTAGGGATGCCTCTCCCACGAAACCTAGGTGCGTGCGTTTCCCGGACGTTGTGGAAGGAGTGGACAACCCCTACAGAAATGTTCAGGGCTGCCGCAGTAGAGGCACAACTTCTCCTCACGTCGTCGGGCAAGTTCTTGCGGGGTCAGGCGGGCACTGTCCACTTGCATATCCTCTTCCATGGCTGGCTGGGTAGGAGGCAGTGGGGGCCGCAGAAACACTGGCGCAAGACGGGGTAGCAGACGTGTATAAGCCGGTTCGGGCTCTTGGCGGAGCTCCTCCCGTTTCTCCGAAAAACGAATGACGATGCAGGTTGCCAGGTGGTTGAGCTCACTTAAAGAAGTCGGGGGTCCCGGGTGGTGAGGTCATCCTTAATCTGGCAGGAGAGGCCCTTCTTGAATGTGGCGCACAACTCTGCGTCGTTCCAAGCCAATTTAGAAGCTAAGGTGCGGAATTGCACGGTGTTCGCCAACAGAGGAGCTCCCTTGCTGTAGGTTTAACAAGGCGGTTTCAGCAGACGAGGTGCAGGCAGGCTCCTCGAAGACACCGTGGAACTCCTGCAGGAATGTCGCCAGATCGGCCGTGATCGGATCGCCTCGGTCCCAAAGTGGAGTCGCCCCGGCCAGGGCTTTCCCGGAGAGGAGACTGACCACGAAGGCCACCTTGGACCTTTCAGACGGGAACTGACCAGCCATAGGTTCCACATGGAGGGCATACTGGGTGATGAACCCCCTGCAGGCCTTCGGGTCCCTGTCAAACTTCGTCGGCAAGGACAACCGGAGTTTAGGACTAGCGGATATCCCCGGAGCAGCTGCCACAGGGGGAGTCACGGCAGCCGACTGCTGCAGCTGAGTGGCCAGGAGCTGTTGCATCATTGTAGTCAGTTGATTCAGCTGCTGCGCGATCTGTTTTGACTGTTGGGCTACGATGGTGGTGATGTCAGAGACTCTCGGTAGAGGCACCTTGGCGGGTGGTAGTGGATCCTCTGGACCACCGCAAGCGATGGTAGTAGCCATGCCAGGGAGCGGAATCTAAGTACGTCCGGTTTTCACCAGAGCCCGCTGCGAAGCGGGATGGACTTGCTGTGGCGGATTGCTACCAGGTCGCTACCCTCGACGTGACTTGCTTGCGGTGGCTGCCGAAGATTGGCGAGGTACAAAATCGTAAGGCAGGCTCGTAGTCGGGGACAGGCAGAAAGGTCAGGGCAGGCGGCAATGGTTCGTGGTCGAGGGACGGAGGCAGGAGCTTGGCGAGGTAAGTGCTGGCTAGAGCCATGAGCTGCGGGCTGCGGGGACGGAGCCGCGGCATTGCCGGCAGCAGGAGCCGCAGCAGGGGTGCAAGTGTGCCCGCGGCCAGACACGGGGGCCGCGGGGACACACATAACACCTAACTTATGCATTGTACACAGGGCTGTCTTAACACCATCATGGGCCCCTGGGCAGAGCTGTTCACTGGGCCCCCCAACCAACATTTATCAATATTATCTAAGGGTATGTTCACACGGTGTAATTGCGGGGTGCATTTCGCGGCGATTTGCACTTTAATACAGCCGAAATGCGCGCCGCAATTATGGTAAAGCTGATTGGCTGCTATGAGTGCTGACTGGTTGCTATTGGCAACAAAAACAGACTATTAGACCGTTTTCATGAATGAAGCCCATTATATTTGTACTTTTTTATGTAATGTATGCACAACAATGTTTTTAACCATTTTTTTGTACACTTTATATTTTTTTTCTTCTTTTATTTTCTTCTTATCTCATTAAGGGATAATTATCAAAGCTTCTGATCCTCACAATTTAACCCGTTTATTGCTGAGGTCCATGGCTGCACCATAATCAGAGGGAATTCCCGGGGCCCTATTGGGTCACCGGGACTTCCAGTGCCCGATGGAGCCTGAGGGATATCTATACAGTCAGCCCTGGGGACCTAGGCTGTATCTATTAGTATACAGGAGTGTAATGTATTTGCCTGCAGGAGTATACAGGAGTGTAATGGAGTTGCATGCAGGAGTATACAGGACTGTAATGTATTGGCATATAGAGTGTAATGTATTTGCATACAAGAGTATACAGGAGTGTAATGTATTTGCATATAGGAGTGTGCCATAACCTTATGAAGTGTAAAGAAAAAAAAAGTGTAATATAATTATCCTTTAATGGGAATAAAAAAAACCTACAAAGCGAAAAGTGTAGAAAAAAATAAAAATGAATATTTTATTAATAAATTGTGCATATATTCCACAAAAAACAACTGTAATAACCTATAGAATTAATCTAACAGGTCATTTATTATGAAATGTGAATGCTGTAAAGAAATAATGTAAAAGAATGTGAAAACAGTTTTGTTTGTGCTTCAAAATTATTTTTTTTTAAATTCTGTAGTAATTTATATGTAAACGCAAACTACTCATCCAAAAAATACAATTCCTCACATAACTGCATCAAAGAAAAAAATAATGTTATGACTGCTGAAACGCAGTCATTAAGTTGTGTCATGAAGGCCTTTTCAGGCCGGGGGCTTAAAGTGTTAACTTCATTTTTCTTTACTAAATAAAGTGTTTTTAACTGGGGAAATAGAGGTTTTGTGCAGATTTTTTTTTTTTATTATTTACTTTTTAATTTTTTTTTAAAGTCCCAATCTGTGTTTAGGATTGTGATATAATATGCACAGTTGGGCTGACCGCATGCTGTATCATATAACAACTTTATGTGGTCATCCATCCTGTGCCCCCAGGCCATGCAGCACTACTCATAAGTTCTATAGACTGCTTCATGGCCTGGGGGCACAGGATGGATGACCACACAATGTTGTTATATGATACAGCTGTGGTCAGCCATCCTGACCCTGTCACTGCCCCATAGAGTCCCTGTACCTTCTTCACATGTGAGGCGGGACCCAGACGAACCCAGCAGCTTCATAGACCTCGCTGACTGGTGGACACAGCGAGGTGACGGGGAGGGAGACGGCCGGGAGGGGGGAGCCGGAGAGGTGATGAGGGGAGGAGGGAGTTAAGTCTGAGCGCTGGCATTCCCGGCGGGGGAGGAGACGGATGGGAGGGGGGAATGCTGCGGCTCTGCTCTCACTGCCGGCTCCGGGGTTATTGCCGCGCAGGCAGGACAGGAAAGGAAGAGATGCAGCAGCCTCTGCTGTTTTTAAGTGAAAAAAGATGAGCTTGTATTTACACTGACTCCTGACAGGGCCCCTGTACTCATGGGGCCCCAATGCAGGTGCCCACCGTGCCCAATGGGAGAGACGGCCCTGATTGTACACAACCAGGCTTGAACTGGCCCACAGGGAAACATGGGCACATGAGCTTGGCAAACCTGCAGTTTCTCTTAAACTGCATATACATCCTTGGGAGAGGCAGAAAGACTGAGAGAAAGAGGCAAAAAGCAAGAGGCAGAGAGTAAGAAGCATATACAGTAGCTGTGGGGTGGACCCCTAGTATCAACTCCACTGGTGGGTTCCTAGAATGAAATTCCACTGGTGGGTCTTCAGCACCACTGTATAACAGTACAATACTGTACATAACTACCACAGTAGCAATATAAAAGCTATGCAGGAATTCCCATGGCATTTTTCTAAAAATATTCCTTCACTTTTGCAAACATTTCATCTTCTAAGATGGATTAAAAGGAAATACTCTGATTGATTTTGGCGCTGGAACCACCATGTATCACGTTCTCTCAGCTTGTGATGTATTTGATGCAATTGTCACCTGAGACTTCCTGGATCAAAACCGTGCTGAATTGCAGAAATGGCTGAAGAAGGATCCCAATGCATTTGACTGGACCCCCATTATAAAATTTGTATGTGAGCTGGAAGGAAACAGGTATTAAAACGATTCCTTTGCATGTTTTCAGAAACCTTATACTTTCCAACTAATTTCACTAACATAATTACACTGATGCTCCCTGAAGTCACCACATCTACATTCTTGGTATTCATAAAATTATATAGTTAAGTAAAATGACAAAACATACCATCAAGGACCGAATTTTCAGACAAGATTTAGAAATGCATTGTGAAATTTTCAAATAGGCCAATTCTATTTTGTTAACTTGCTGGACTGCTAAGACCAAAAGGAATTGGCATCTACAGTAAACAAAAGAATTGTAGCAAAAGAACAGTATTGTAAATCACCTTTGTTATGTAATGCTCCACTTTTTATGCATTGATGTCCCAAGGGGAAGTACCAAGTTAGTGAAAGGTTTGCAACAAATCGGCATTTTGAGAAAAAGCTGCAAGGGGTTGTTCACCCACGTATTTGTAGAACATACTTATACATAATATACGCCACATGAATGTGGCATAAAAATTTCTACATGACATGGGCAAGATGAACATCCTACTTCCAAGTGAAAAAATCTTGGTAATCATACTAACATAATAATGCCCTAAGATGGACACCTGATAGTGTCACCATAAACTGAGCACATAGTTCAGCCATATGGTACCCAATACAGCTGCCATAAAGTAGCCACATTTTACAGTTGTTGCATATATGTTGCTATTTACTACATAGCATGTTGTATTGTGCTCCATCTTTTCCCCTCGCCCTATCTGTGGACAGCTGACTATATGTAACCCAGTGTAATGTGTGCATAGGTGCTGGTTAGGCAGGTGCACCCAGTTGGCAGGTGTGAAGAGGGATGTTTGCTTTTAGGCCTACCAGTAGTTTTGCTGAGATGTGTAGAGAGCTGGCATTGAAGAAACCACAGAGATTCCCAGGCTTAACTTACGTCACTCACGTATTTTGTGTATTAGACATTCTGGGCGACATGTTTTTAAAGTGGTTTACCTGTTCCAGCAGTAATGCATCTGGATTTGCCGTACTGAAGCTATAAATCTGTAGCTTTGTATGGTTCTTGTTCATCCCGCCTCCCGCACTCCCCCAAATCTGGTGCATTACAAAGTGCCACAGGCGCTCTGTACTGCGCCTGATATTGGTATGTGGGTGTTTTAACAATATAGTGAATGGGGCTGCGCTTGATCTCAGGCTGAAAAGACGCTAGACGCAGCCCCGTTCATACATGCCACCCTCTGTTTCCACAAGACAGTACAGACACAGGTGTAGGAATACAAACAGTCTAAACTTAGTTAACTCTCTCCCAGCCTCAGATTCTGGATGTAACTCTTTAGGAGATGGGCTATTCCTAACTCCAAGGTAGTTGGTTTCTCTCTATCCAGCTACCTTGACACTCTCTGCCAGAGGAAGGGTCTTCCCAATTCCAAACCATAACTGTCCCCTCTCTACCTGTTACCACTATAGACCCACTGGGCACCATACAATGTTCTCCAGCCACCATGACCAGAACTTCCCGAGAGCTCTACCACCACCAGGCCTGTAGCACGTGTAACAGTCTCTTTACTGTCTCTGTCTCGACTCTCTCTCTGTATATCTCTGGCTGGCTGTACCTCTCTTTCTCTTTCTGTACTTTTACTCTCTTTTCCTCTGTCTTTTTTCTCCATCTTTCTGTGAGTGTACTCTAGGGCAGATGTTCTGCCACTGCCTTTCTTTCACCATTGCTTGTGTGTATGTGACCCTGTATGCTGGGACGCTTTACAAACAGGATCCTCTCTTAACAAAAAGTAACTACTGAACAGCCTTGTCTTTAATGGAAGATCCCTTATATGTGCTTGCAGACCCTCCCTTCTCCTACCCAGGATCCCCTGGTAATACACCCTCCTAATGGGCTGCAGGCCTAACATGTTGCTTAATACTTAATGGGTATTCCAGTGTTACTGATTAGCTTTAAACATGTAGGGAAAAGTAAATAAAGATTATTACTAAGTACATTACTATTCTGATTTTGCTTTTCTTCAGAGTTACAGCAGATCTTATCTCTTTGCTTTTGTACACGCTTCCCTAGTTACTGTCTCCCTGCTCTGCTGGCTTGCTATAGCCTTGGCCTATATGGTGACATCATTATCTGCTGTTTGTTATCTGCAAAACAGAGCTCTGTACCCTCTGTCCTTCTGTTTATACCCCTGCATCACTAATGTCCCTCTAAGAGGTTCAAACAGGAAAGGCAGAACTGACACGTCAATCACTGCTGTAGACCCACCCAGGGCCTAACCAGGAGGTGTGAGCCTCATGTTAGCTGCATGTAGCAATGTGAAACAGCATCGTGAGACAAACCCTTTAAAGCACCAGTACCAATAATAGTGCTTAGTCATAGGCAACATGTACATTATATTCAATGAACACATATATAAAACCACTTGTAGGGTGGTCTCACAGCCTGCACACGTACCACCAGCACTAATGTTTTTAAAGTGAACCTGTCACATAGGTTATGCCCCCCTTGCCGAGGACAGCACAAGCTAGTGACAGACATGCTGTTTCCAGCGCTGTGTCCATTATTCTGTAAGATGCAGCAGTTTCGGAACATTATAGGGGACATGTATGAAAACTGTCTAGGTTTAAGCCTTTCTTTTTTGCTCATAGCAACCAATCAGCGCTCCCCTTTCATCTTTTCATAACTTTTGGGCACTCAAAATAAAGATGGAAAAGATGCAGCCAGCAATAAAAAAAAAATCCCTAACTATTGCTGTCTATGATTCCCTAAGCTTACTGTACCCACCCCTAACTAATCTAACTAGCAGCTTTTCCTGTCTAAAATCGCTGAGAAATAGTGTGCCTGCATGCATGCAAGCAAGCAGACCGACAGAAAGCAGTGCGTTCAGTACAGAGAGTGAACTGCAAATGGAGTTCACAAGGAAATACAGTGACATACATATAACAGGGTCATGTGATTTTAGCAGCCAATCCACCCTCAGTGATGACGTTTTTTGACACTCCTCTGTGCTGTGCGCTGATTGGACGGCCGTCAAAAGTGCAGGAAGCAGCTAAAAGTAAAATTCAAAATGGCGAGTCGAAAGCACATGTCGGGCACAAATCTTTATCGAACGGACCGTAAAAAACTCGGTTTGGCTGAGTTCTAAAAAATTGAGAAGTTCGAACCAAATTATTCTTTTCTGCTGTTCGTTAAAACTTTTTTCTGCTTCTTTTTTTTCCCCTCATTTTAAACTATGATTTTGTAAAAAAACAACCCCCTTTAAAAACACTAAAATCAATTTCCTGGTCAGGCGCGGGCAGGTCTATAGCAGTGTTGACACTAAGCTCGCTGTTTTAGCTATTGCTGTTACACTGCATGACTGGGGAGTTTTTTAAAAAGTTTTACTATAAAAGGTAAAAGGTTTCTAAAGAGTAAAAGTTCTCATTTGTTAACCCTTCCCGGCCCGGGCATATGGTACTTTCCTGTCGCGTAAGAGGCTTTGTGAGGGATGTGGTTTTTCCAGGGGTGTCCGCTGTTTGCAATAGCCCCCGGGTTCAGTGCGGGGGGAGCCGGTTCCCCCCGCACGGTTTACCCCTTAGAACCCTTTTTGTCAATAAATGCATTTAGGAGCAAAGCGAAACAATAAAGTTAAATGAAAAAAATTGCGGGAACTAAGCAGTGTAAAAATTGCAAGAAAAATTTATGTATAATATAGGTAAGGATTGTCTTATTATGATGGCAGTTCACGTTAAAAGCTTTTGGATGGTAGGTACGGAACCTGATAGTCAAATTTTTTCAAAACCATACTCCTAGCGTAAAAAAAACCTCTGTGTGTTGCCATCACCTATTGAAATTTTTTTAAAAAGTAGGCATCAGGGAGTTTTGAGCGCAGCGGTGTGCTGCCCCCCCAAAAAAATTTTTACGTGTCGCAAAATTAGCTTTTTGCGTCACCCGTTTTCTGGAGGTTGGATGCCAATGCAGCAACCGGGGAGGCTGGGACATACCGCAAAAACTGTCCCCTGAACCAAAAATTTCACTTTTAACCAATATTCACCATAGAGGATTTTATAGTGTAATTTATAGTGTACACGGTTTGCGTGTTTCATGTTATGTGCATTTTCATTAGGGTCTCACCGGGAAAAATTTCTTTTGCTGTTTTTTTCTTTTTCCCCTTTTCTTCTAAATTGTCTGAACGCCTGATGACCTCTCCTGGCCACACTTGCCCCCTGCAAAATCCACCCACAAACATCTTAGAATTCTAATTTTTCAGCACTTCCCGACCTGTGGCCACTTCTGTACAAATGCCACAGGGGAGTGAAGGTGGGAAGGTTATGGGGTGATAGGTGAAGAAGAAAAGGTTATGGGGTGATAAGTGGAGGTGAGAGGACTATGTGGTAATAGGTGGAGAGTTTATGGGGTGACAGGTGGAATGGGGTGATAGGTGGAGGTGAGAGGACTATGGGGTAATAGGTGGAGAGCTTATGGGGTGATGGGGGTTGTATTTTGTGTTGGCATGGAGGGCTAACTAAAGGGGAATGGTGGGAGAGGGGGAATCAGAGCAAGCTTACATCTGTTGGGGGGTTTAGGAACCATCCCCCTGGGAGATTGTTTTGCAGGTGTCGTACCACCCCGAATTTATTGTGTGGTTGAACCCCTA
The DNA here is from genome assembly GCA_025379985.1 of Phyllomedusa bahiana. Taxonomy (NCBI): domain Eukaryota; kingdom Metazoa; phylum Chordata; class Amphibia; order Anura; family Hylidae; genus Phyllomedusa; species Phyllomedusa bahiana. Next base: position 6,256 of record JAODAL010037212.1, on the reverse strand, counting down.
CCCTGCACCCCAGAAAAAAATCGCCCAGAAATGATGTTCGTGGATGAGGGATGGAGTTTATATTGTCTTTTTTTTTTTTAATTTTCTTTTATTCAAAATTTTTCCCCCCTTTGGACTATGTCAGCTTTTTGGGGATTATGCCAGCCCCTTCCATTACTAGTGCAAAAGCCTTGGGTGTCAGTCAGGGGGTGTTTCTTGTTGTCAAGGCTGCAGATCCCCATTTCACTAGGGACCCCGTCCCAACACACAGGGTCTGGGAAAGAGCAGGTAACCTCAGAAGCAGCCCTCTAAGTGAAGGTCCCTTAGGGGGCATCTGCAGGCTGGTATTTTTTGGGAAAGGGAAGGACCCGTGTTAAAAGAACTTTTCCCATCCTGATAGTATAGACTGCAGCTGTTTTTTTTTACCTTGGGTTTGGTTAGGGAAAATGAGAGGGACACTTTTTGTTTTTTTTTCAAAAAAAATTTTTTTTTTGAATTCCTAAGTGGGAATTTCTGTAAATCATGCCCATGTGTATATTCTCATTAAATAGATACATTTTTGGAAAAAAATTACTTGGAGTTCCCCCCATTTTCCATAACCAGCCAAGCAATAAACTGACAACTGTAGCCTGATACTATCAGAATGGGAAGGTCCTTTAAAAAATGTTCCAGCTATTCGAAAAAACTAGCCCGCAGTGCTTCAGAAATGAACCGTACATTGGGGTCAGTTTGATGCTTAATGGCTCTGCTCAGTACCCCCCGGTGGTTGGGTAAGGGGTAATAGGACAGGGTTTTTTGTCGTCCTGGGCAACAAGAACCACAGCTGGCTGACACCAAGCCCGAGTGACAGTAATGAAGAGGCTTCTGTTAGACACCTCCATTGCTATCACTGGAATTAAATGGAAAAAAAACACACAAACTACACAAAAAAAAACCCTTTTATTTAAATAAACACTCCCCGACACCAGCCCTCTAGCCATTTTATTTGAAAAAAAAAATTGATCCCGATTGGTTTTGACGTTTTTGTCACCCCAAATCCAAAAAGTAATCCAAATGGGAAAAATGTAAAAAAAAAACATTTTAAAATATTAACTTACTTTGTGGTAGTCTTCCAGGTTAGGAAAATGGGTGGCCGAGTTTACCCACAGGTAACATCCAGCTTTTCCCTGATGGAATCTGGGTGCCACCTTTGGGGGTGGGTGTCATCCGTTTCCCGAAGTTGTTCCTGGGGCCTTTTCCCGTGTCCGCCAGAGACAGACCCCAAGGGGGCAGGAAGGGATGGGGCAAAGAGGAAAGGGGGATATTGCTACCCCCGTCTGTGTCCGTCCCCCGCAGTCCCCGGGGCCAAAAGGGCCCCGGGTCAGGAGACAGGAAACAGAGTGCAACTTTAGCCCCCCCCGTGGCCTTCTCCTGCCCCCGACCCCTTTTAAAAAAAGGCGCAGGGGGAAGAAAGACAGGGCAGAAGAAAGGAGCAAATCCTTCTCCTTTCACATAAAATACCACAATCCCCCCCAACATCCAAAAAAAACCCACCCCTCCCCACATTTCAAACGCACACCCCTCCCCCACACACTCAACCACACACCCCTCCCCCGCAATCGCAAACACACACTCACCCCACCTCCACACCCTCACCCACACAAACACCCTTCGCCACCCCCACACACATCCCTCCCTCCCACCCACCACCCAGGGTAATGTGCTCAGCAGTCCTGCGGCCAGCATCCTGGTGACTTCACGCTGCTCTACTGGGAGGAGGGGGAGTAGCTTTGCAGCTTCCACTAAGCCCCACCCCCTTCTCCCAGCAGTGCACTGGGCCACAGTCAGGGCATTGTCTCTTGAAGCTTCCATGATGCCGCTTTTTTAAAAATTCAAAGAAATTTGGGGAAAGTTTCACTGGGGGGGTTTTAAACCCAAACCCTTTCCCGGGGGGGGGGGTTCCCCCTTTTTGCGGGAACCTCCTCCCTTTAAAAATTTAAAGGGTGGACAAGTATGCCTTTACGGGAATACCATGGTGAAAAAGTGATGCGATTAAAGTGGAAAAACCCCAATTGCTTTTTTGGAATTGTTCAGAAAAAAAAATTAAATTTAAAAAACATGCACTTTTTTGGGGTTTAACTTTAGTGCTCTTTTGGCCTCTTTGAAAGCCCCTTGGAAATTGTACTAAATTTTTTAAAACCCTTGGTCTCTTAAGTTACGCGAATCTAACGGAAAATCCCAGGGGGCCCGTGTAAATTTTAAAGGGCCCCGTAGTTTTTGGTAAAATTTTGGATAAAGTGCTTTTGTGTCACTTGTGTCTAGGTTTAACCTTCAAGCCAAGCTACTTCTGTTTGCAGATTTGACAGTCTTTGTGTTAAAAGGGAATTTTAAAACCTAATAAAACCCCATTGCCCCTTCAGAAAACCTTGGTCCCCAGTTCCCCCTTAAAAGGGGCACGCACCCCGGCAATCATTTCCCCCATACTATTATCAAAAAAAATTTTTAAATATCCCTGAAAAGCACCCAATTTTTGCTTTTTATTCTAGGAAAGGGTTAGTTTCCCATTCTTTATCACATATAAGTTGAGCAGGTCTCTGTCTACTGAAGTTTGCTTACTGGCTTATATTGTTTCTATCTCATTATCGGGTTTTCTTTATTTTCAATAAAAATTGCCATTTTGACAAATGTACCCTTATTTTTAATTTCATTTTTGGGTTTAAAAAGGGCAAACCTTTGGGTTCACATGGTTTTTCCCAGGAAAAGGGGGCCACTTTTCTGTGGGGTTCCCCTCCACAGAATGTGCACAAAAAAAAACCATATAATTTGGGGGCCCAAAATGGTCACCCCAAAAAAATTTGGGAATTCTGGTATTACACTCAAAATGGTGAGGTTATTTTCCCAAATCACTTTTTTGGTGCCCAAATGAGGAAAAAGCCAAAATTGTGGTAATTAAATTTTGGAGGGGGGAAAATTGGAGTAGTAAATTTTCCCAATTAGCCTAAGTTTTTCCTGGTGAATTCTTAGAGAAACATACAGTTTTTGGGCTTGTTTTTTTTAAATTGCAAATTAAAGGAAAAAAAAGGTCAAAATAATTTTTCTTGTGCAGTGTTGGAGACCCTTTCTAAATGTGTCCTGCGGCGAAACACATTTATGCGGCAAAAAGTGGTGCATAGGATGTATGTGCTGAAATTTGTCTCAGCCATGCCACTATGAAAAATTGCTATGAATTAGTCCAACACTTTCGTGCCACATTTTGGTATGAGACTTTCATAAATGTGTTGTGTCTGGCACAACACGCCCCCGTGGAATTGGCGCATACAAAAGAGTTGGGATTGGTGCAGCATGCACTAGATTTTGACAGTTCATACATTTGTTGGACAGGGTTACGACAGTTTTATGACCAGAAAACTTGCGCAGTCCCTTTCATATGTAAGCCGTGTACTGGGGTGGGCTCCCCAGAATACAGCGAAGTCACAAACGAGAAAAGCGACTCCAACACCAGTCCAAACAAACTTCTACTTTACTGAATTATACAAATGAGTGTACTCAGACCCAAAATTACATACACACCAGTGTGATAGATTAACTGAAGCCTTGTACCGGAACAAAAATCATCCCACTGCACCCCCCCCCAAACTGACATAACCGAGGTGTGCAATTCCAATGCCATACCTCCCAACTCTCCTGGATCCTGTGGGACAATCCTGGAATTCAGGGGCTGTCCTAAAGTCCCGAACAGGTGAAGGTATGTCCTGGGAATTCAGGACATATGCTCTGAATCCCGGGGATTGCGCTCTTCTATTCATTGTACATGCTCAGGTTGCACAAACTTGCCCACTCTCCTGTACGCTTAGGACAGTGGCGCCGGGGAAGTGTCACAAGATGCTCCCTAGACATAACTGGCTGAAGGGGGCTCAGATATACAGTCTAGCTGCGGAAGCAGTGAGCACAACAGAGGGAGGTAAGTAACCTCCTTCACCCCCTTCCTTCTCTGCTCCCCTCCAAGGCCTATCCAGCTTTCCTGAAGGCCTTTCTGTGGGATGCCACCCAGCTTTCCTGGATGCTGGATAGGCTATTCATGTCTGGGAAAGCTGGGTGGTGCCCACCCCCCACTGCACAAAACAATGTTTTCTGAGTGTCTGTTGTTTGGGATGTCACCCAGCTTTATCGGGCGCTGGTTAGCCTATTTAGGATTTGGAAAAGTCGGGTGATTCCCTTCCTTCATCTGTAAGGTTTTTTTTCTTCCCTTTTGGACTATGATGGATTAATTGGACTATGTCAGACCACCATTGCATTTATTTCTTTAATTAAATGGTCCACGAGGGCTGGTTCTGGGTAGTGTTTATATAAATAAATAGTTTTTTCTGTTTTTTGTGGTTTAATTTTTTCCAGTGTTAGTAATGGAGGCGCCTGACAGACACCCTTACATTATTATCGCTGGGGCTTAGCATCAGCCAGCAGTGTTTCTCCTCTTGTCACTATTACCCCAGCACAGAAAAAATGGGTTACTGGGGTGAGCCAGGTCTAATGTGATGCTCCACTTCTGGGGCGGCTAAGGGCTAGTATTTTTAGAATTGGAAGGGGCCGATATCCATGGGTATCCGTGGATAATAGCCAGACTATGACTATTGTAATTACCTTGGCTGGTTATAAAAAAAAATAGGAGGAATCCAACGTTGTTTACATTTTAATAATTTATTCTTTTTAGATTTGTAATAAAAGATAAAAAACAAACGACATATGGTTCGGCCCATTTTTCCTAACCAGCCAGGTAAAACCAGCAACCTGTAAGAAATATAGTGTGAGAATAATATATTTCATTAACGACAAGATAACAGATCTATGATTGCCGTGAGTAGGTTGTTGTGAGACAATGGTCCTTATAAATATTATTAAAATCCTGGCTTGATGATTTTAATGGATCTAGGTTCAATCAAAAATCTTATTATTTCACAACAAATTTCTTATAAAAGAAAGTGGAGATTTATTTACATTCCTCCAAGAATTATAACATTACAAGTTACAGAAACATAAAATACATAACAAAATATGCATTTACATGACCTCTTTTGAGTGTGTGAGAGGATACCAATCTTTCATCCAGAATAGGCCTCATGGCTGTCTTCTTAAAGGGGATTTGCCAAGACGCCAGTTACCTACCTCTTATCACACGGGAAACGGTTATACAAATCACGGTTCATAACTGCAGGCTGAGAGGGGGGGTTGATGAGGAAAACCCAAGGAGCGTCCAAAAAATTTAAATAAAAAAATAAAGTACAAGAGTGGATTCCAAAACAGCAAACAAGCCTCAGCTCACTGTCTACCCGTTGCCTTAAAAGCTCATTGTTTTCTGTCATCAGATAAGAAGTGTTTAACGCAAGCGCGGGCCCTTTAGTTCCCGGGTCGTGTCTGGGGGAACTTTGGGGGTAACTAAGGGGGGGTTTAGAAATGCTGTACTCTCAGAGTTTTCACTTTTTGTAAAACCAAAAAATTTTGAAAAGTGATTAAATACCCATTTTTGGGGGTTCCCCTCAACATACTGGTGGCAAAACCCCTTTAAATTTAAAATTTTTGTCTAACCATCTGCAAAGTTTGTTGGCTCCCCCCCCGGGTTCCACCCTTGGCTTCCCCACCCCCCAACCTTATATATATTTCTTCATGTGTGTATGACTCTCAATTGGCTTATGCAATGTTGTAATACCCTTTTGGAAGCAGTTTTTAATATACAGGCTCAGCCTTTATTCAAATCCCCTTACGTTGTCTTGGCAATAAAATCCCAACCATTCGACCAGCTTAAACCATCATAGTCACCCAAAATCCCTATGCCATCAATTTTTAAAATAGCATTTGTGCATGTGTGTGCAGTTGTTTATAGAATTTTTTTTTTAAATTGTATTTTTTATTGACAATTTTAAGATTTTAAATACAAAAGACAGAAGAAATGCAATATCCATTAAGGAATAATGGGGTAACAGGCCAATGAAATATGTCATACTCAAAACAAAACCATATCTCAAATGTTTAGATAGAATTCTTTGGGGGACCGCCCCCCTCAAGGCAAAGGCTGGGGAAAACTGTCCCCCATCGACAACAATAGCCAAAAGGACAATATCCCAAAAAAATTGGTACCCATTATGTATTATTTAAAAATTTCGAATACAGTAATATTGCTTTTAACAAAAATAATGCGTATCCATATTTTTAAAAAACATCGATCAAACCATTGGGGGAAAACAAACCGATAAGGGGAAAAAGTGGGGAAAAAGGGGGGGAAAAAGAATTACTGTGCCCCCACCTA
>JAODAL010037211.1:0-40701 GCA_025379985.1 Phyllomedusa bahiana | reverse complement strand
TCAAGTTTCTTGAGGGGGGTGCACTTTTGAGGTGAAGTGTTTTTTTAAAGGTACCATTTTGGAATACATGTGATTTTTTGTTCACTTTTATTCCAATTTTTAGGGGAGGTGAAATGACCAAAAAAATGTAATCTTGGCATTTGGATTTTTTTCTTCTTCTACAGTGTTCAGCATACAGGAGAAATTGTTATATTTTAATAGATCAGACTTTTTCGAATGCGACGATAAGAGAGTTAAGTGATGTCATAGATAGGCCCCTATTCTTAATATTTATGGACTGTCTAATAACGGGGTATGTCCCAAAGGATTGGCGCATAGCAAATGTGGTGCCAATATTCAAAAAGGGGTCAAAAAGTGATCTATAGGCCAGTAAGCTTAACCTCTGTTGTAGGTAAAATGTTTGAAGGTTTTCTCAGAGATGCTATCCTGGAGTATCTCACTGAAAATAAATGTATAACGCCGTTCCAGCATGGGTTCATGAAGGATCGGTCCTGTCAGACTAATCTCATCAGCTTCTATGAGGAAGTCAGTGCTAGACTGGATCGGGGTGAGGCACTGGATGTCATATATATAGATTTTTCTAAAGCATTTGATACGGTGCCACATAAAAGTTTGGTAAATAAAATGAGAATGCTTGGACTGGGGGAAAAATGTGTGCAAGTGGGTAAGCAACTGGCTCAGTGATAGAAAACAAAGGGTAGTAATTAACGGTACATAACTCAGACTGATGTGGTACTAGGGGTCACAAGGGTCAGTATTGGGCCCTATCTTCTTTAACATTTTCATTAATGATCTTACACAGGGAATACACAGTAGAATATCGATCTTTGCAGACAATACTAAGCTCTGTAAAGTAATCAACACGATAAGGATAATATGTATTACAAAGGGATCTGGATAAGTTGGAGGCCTGGGCAGGGAAATGGCAGATGAGGTTTAACACTGAAAAATGCAAGGTTATGCACATGGGGAAGAGAATCCATTACATGATTTACATGTTAAATGGAAAAACACTGGGTAAAAGTGACATGGAGAAGGACTTGGGAATCCTGGTGGACAGTAAACTTAATTGTAGCAGCCAGTGTCAGGCAGCAGCAGCCAAAGCAAATAGGATCATGGGTGCATAAAAGGGGCATAGATGCACATGATTGAGAATATTATTCTCCCATTATACAAGTCACTGGTTAGACCACAAATGGAATATTGTGTACAGTTTTGGGCACCAGTGCACAAGAAAGACATTGTAGAGCTTGAACAGGTACAAAGGCGGGCAAACAAAAATAATAAATGGGACTGGGTGGACTACAGTACACAGAAAGATTAGCAAGGTAAGGGTTATTTAGTTTAGAGAAAAGAAGGCTTCGGGGGAAATAATAAATATGTTTAAATACATCAAAGGTCAATATAGAGATCTCTCCCAAGATTTATTTATACACAGGCTGTATCTAGAACAAGGGGCATCCTCTACGTCTTGAGGAACGAAAGTTTCTACATAAACATAGAAAGGGATTCTTTACTGTAAGACAGTAAGACTATGGAATTCTCTGCCAGAGGGACTTGTCATGGTGAATTCAATAACCGAGTTCAAAAAGGGTTTGGATGCATTTCTGGAGCGTAATAATATAACAAGTTACAGTGACTAGGATTCAGGAGAGGGTCATTGATCCAGGGATTTTCTGATTGCCAGATTGGAGTCAGGAAGGAATTTTTCCCTAAAATGAGGACAATTGGCTTCTACCTCATTGGGGGTTTTTGCCTTCCTCTGGATCAACACCTTAGCACAACAGGCTGAACTAGATGGACGACTTGTCTTTTTTTAGCTTTACAAACTATGAAACTATGAAACTATGATACCAAATATGTGTTTTGTATTATTTTTTTTTTTCTAAAATGGCAAAGGGGGTAATTTGAACTTTTAATGTATACAATATATTTTGTACCGATATGGCAGTTTCACTACTTTCTGCCTATGGCAGGAAGTAGTGAAACAAAAAGACATGGTGGTGATGGAAGCCTTTACAAGGCTTTCAGCTGCCATGTTAAGTGATCTCGCAGCTGATATCACGATCGAAGTGAGAAACGGTGCACGGAACTGTTTCTCATTCATTTAGGATTTGCAGCTATGTTTAAACAGCAGGGGATGGCGGCGGATCATTCCACGCTGTTTAACCTCTTAGACGCCACAGCCATGTTTGCCGTGGCGTCTAAGGGGTTAAACAGCGTGTGGCGGCAGCGGCTCCATTCTTTGCTGTAACCGGCGTCTGTCAGCTGCAATTACCAGCCTCTTACCAGCACTGGGACATAAGTTTACATCCAGTGTCGTTAAAGGGTTGAAGGCTTTTTAGGCATGGTGCTCAGCTGCTTCCCGACATTTGACTTAAGTTTACGTCATGGTTGGGAAGGGGTTCCACAAATTGAGATACATTTATGTCATGGTGATCATTCAGGCAACCAGCTGTATGTTATAGTTGGTATCCTGAGGCATCGGCCAAGACCAGTGTTTTCATCCAGTCGCGACTGATTAACCAAATGCAAAAGTAATGGAAAGACATATGGATGGTTTCCACGACAATCAAGAAGCCTAACAAAGTGGTCTCTGACGTCACCACACTTGGTAGAGGGCACTGCCGGGCAAGGTGATTGACAGCTACAATACACAGCAGTACAGTACGTACTGCTGTGTATTGTAGCAGCAATCTACTAGGCCACTGAGTCAAGTCCACTATGGAGACAAGTAAAAAAGTTAAAGGAAAAAAAAGGAAACATATATATATATATATATATATATATATATATATATATATATACACACAAATATAAAGTAAAATATGTACACCGCCCTTTCCTCATTATACATGGCAATTGCCCCAAAAAAGATCAAAAGTAAGAAAGTACACATAAAATGGAATAAGAAGTGACATAAATGCCAAAGTGATACCAATGAAAATGTCAGTTTTTTCCACAAAACAAGCCCTTACACAGCTCTCAATACTGAAAAATAAAAGCGTTATGGCTATCAGAGGAGAGCGATGCATAAAAAACTACGAAATCTCTTTTGAAGATAACTAGTGAATAGTGTTGAGCGATTACGTTGACCATCGACATCGGTCGATGGTCGACCATCATCGACAAGATAGTCGATAGTGAGTGGTCGATTATGAGCGATGACCATTAAAGTCTATGGGAGAGCAACAACACCTTCATTCTTACACCCAAACAGGGCTGGAGAAGCTGGAATTAACATCCACAACAGTCAAATGGATACGTGCTACATCTTAGGCAACACACTTAGGTTATAAAAGCCACAGAAAAAAAAAACACACACCATTCACTATCCCTGTCTTGTACCACAGCATGACCCTTAAACCTGCATCACCCACAAATTAAAAAGTGCCAGAAGGCAGTATGATTTGAACCATCATCTTACTTGAACTGGACATTGAATATCCCTGTCCTGGAACGCAGCATGAGCCCCAAACCTGCATGACCCCCAGATTTAAAAAGTGCCGGAAAAAGGAGTCTTTCAACCACCATTTTAGTTGAACTGGACATTGACTATACATGTCCTGGGCCACAGCATGAGCCCCAAACCTGCATGACCCCCAGATTCAAAAGTGCCGGGAAAAGGAGTCTTTCAACCACCATTTTAGTTTCACTGGACATTGACTATACCTGTCCTGGACCACAGCATGAGCCCCAAACCTGCATGACCCCCACATTTAAAAAGTGCCGGAAAAAGGAGTCTTTCAACCACCATTTTAGTTGAACTGACATTGACTATACATGTCCTGGGCCACAGCATGAGCCCCAAACCTGCATGACCCCCAGATTCAAAAGTGCCGGGAAAAGGAGTCTTTCAACCACCATTTTAGTTTCACTGGACATTGACTATACCTGTCCTGGACCACAGCATGAGCCCCAAACCTGCATGACCCCCACATTTAAAAAGTGCCGGAAAAAGGAGTCTTTCAACCACCATTTTAGTTGAACTGGACATTGACTATATCTGTCCTGTACCGCAGAATGACCATTAAACCTGTCTGACCCACAGATTAAAAAGTGCCGGGAAAAGGAGTCTTTCAACCACCATTTTAGTTGAACTGGACATTGACTATACCCTTCCTGGACCGCAGTATGACCATTAAACCTGTCTGACCCCCAAATTAAAAAGTGCCGGGAAAAGGAGTCTTTGAACCACTATTTTAGTTGAACTGGACATTAACTATATCTGTCCTGTACCACAGAATGACCATTAAACCTGTCTAACCCACAGATTAAAAAGTGCCGGAAATAGGAGTCTTTCAACCACCATTTAAGTTTCACTGGACATAGACTATCCCTGTCCTGGAAGCGCTTGCCCCTCCGTATGAGTGCGGACCAATTGAGCTTCACTTGGAAATACTGGTGGTTAACGCTCCTGTTCCACCCAGGTGCCCTTTTTCTTGGCATTCTTTTTCTTATTTTACTCAACGTGCTGGAGGAAATTGTCCTCTGTACTTTGTTCTCTGTCCGTGCCATACTCCATGTCCTCTGAATAACCTACATCGGGTCAAGTTTTAATGTACCTCCCTTGTACAATTCAGATGAATTTTTTTACCAGCTATTTTGTACATGCACGTATTTTAGTAGTTTAATTCTAGAAAACACATTTTTAAAATAGGATGAATCCCACCGTGTCTTTGTTTCTCTTTTTTAATTGTATTAAATGGGTTCTCAATACAGGGATTGATAGCTATGTTAAAGAACTTGCAAAAACAAGTCATTTTGCAATATGTGCCATTAACAGTGTCCTACCTATTCCTGTTTCTGACAGCACCATCACCCTTGAGCCACTCTTGACAATTGTGAAGAACAAATGTCTGTTAGAAACAACATTTTTTTATAATAGGACCTGTAGTATAGCTGCATTTCAAAGCAAAATGCCCCCAAAAATTCAAAGCATGACCGTGTATCTGAAATGTATTCGGATAATAAAAGGTATTTTTGGCACCTATCAATTCACCTGTGGTGACGACAAAATTGGCTGGATTCAAATTTAACTGCAAAGTAGATCTATCAACAAAGCTGGCCTGCACCAAAGTGAAAAAACACGTATCTGAAATGTATTCGGATAATACAAGGTATTTTTGGCACCTATCAATTCACCTGTGGTGACTATAAAATTGCTGTATTCAAATTTAAGTGCAAGCTGCCTCAATGAACAAAGCTGTAGTGCGCCAAAGTCAAAAAACACGTATCTGTTATGTATTCGTATAATACAAGATATTTTTGGCACCTTTCAATTCACCTGTGGTGACTATAAAATTGCTGGATTCAGATTTAAGTGCAAGCTGCTTCAATGAACAAAGCTGTAGTGCGCCAAAGTAAAAAACACGTATCTGTTATGTTTTCGTATAATACAAGATATTTTTGGCACCTTTCAATTCACCTGTGGTGACTATAAAATTGCTGGATTCAAATTTAAGTGCAAGCTGCCTCAATGAACAAAGCTGTAGTGCGCCAAAGTAAAAAAAACACGTGTCTGTTATGTATTCATATAATCAACGATATTTTTGGCACCTTTCAATTCACCTGTGGGGACTATAAAATTGCTGGATTCAAATTTATGGCAAGGTGGATATAATCAACAAAAGTGTAATGGGCAAAATTTAAAATGAACACCTATCTGAAATGTATACTGATAATAAAAGTGGAGTTTTGCACCTAACAAAGAGACCTGCAGTTACTAGAAAAGATGTGTATCCTATAAGTTCAGGCTTCCCAATATCCAGGAAATATTTCAATAGAAAACTGTTAATAATAAAGCTATTGCAGTGCAATGTCTACACTAAGTCTTGGTGAACTTTATCCAGTATTCTTTATAGAGCTTGTCTGTGTTCACCCACGGGGGCCACCCTCCCCTTTCCCCCCCGTGACTTTACAGTGGTAGATGCTCCTTTAAATTCTCTACCTAACTACGTAAAATCTTCCAATCTCTAATCTAACTAAATTGTAAGGATCACAGCTAATAGTAGATGTTTATATGTGAAGAAATAACTCACATACATAAATCTAATTTTACCTATTTGGGTTAAATTTGTAGCAAAATTCACAGTGAAGAAAAAAACCCAATTAAAAAATAACTTTTACTTGATATACATTAAAAGAGTGCCCTTCCAAAATGGAGGACCCACAGCAAAAACACCAAAATTTGTTCTCCTAGAGAGGGAGAGATGCTAGTTCCTCTAAATCTAGATATCCAATAAAGTAGTACTGACCCCAAGGGTGAAAATCGCCCCCTTCGGCGGAGTAGTCGCCCCAACAGGAGCGGCCCCACCTATTGAGAGCGCACCCTAGGTCAGACACCCCCATTGAAGCAATTCCTAAAAGGATATCAGCAAGACTCCCATATGTGCTATAGACACTCTAGGAGAGACAATTCTATCCACATAAAAATCATTCTTTTAGTCAAAAGCACAAAAAACAAAACAAAAAAAAAAAAAACAAACGTGTCTGACCTAGGGTGCGCTCTCAATAGGTGGGGGCCGCTCCTGTTGGGGCGACTACTCCGCCGAAGGGGGCGATTTTCACCCTTGGGGTCAGTACTACTTTATTGGATATCTAGATTTAGAGGAACTAGCATCTCTCCCTCTCTAGGAGAACAAATTTTGGTGTTTTTGCTGTGGGTTTTTTTTAATTGGGTTTTTTTTTATGTGAAGAAATAGAATAATTTCGCTGAGTTGTTTGGACACAAGCAGAGCGCACGTCCTTCTGCTCTGAGAGACACTGAGGCTGAACAGGAAACGCTGTTCTATGTAAAACGAGGTCATGTGATTTTTCCAGCCAATCGCAACCATACACATCCCAGTCACGAAGTCGCACACACATCTCACCCTGCTTTATTCTGTAAGCTGATTTGCTGGCTGCCAAAATGACAGGAAGCCCCGAAAGGGGCCGATCTTAATGAGATGCACAGATTTTAACCAAAATTACCCGCATGATCTAAAATTTTTCGATCAACTTTAAAAAACTGTGCAGATTTAACTTTGTCATAATAATCGCTAAACATTACTAGTGAAGAGTAACCAAAAAAGGGGGCCCGGCGAGGCAGACTATAAACAGAAAAAACTACGAATTGACAAGAGATAGCCTTCAGGCTAAAATTTTTTTTTATTAAATTTTTTAAAAAAAAAGGGGGAACTAAAGTGCCCCTTTAAAAAATCCCTAATAATACTAAGACCAAAAAAAATTTAGAGGTCCCGCCCTAAAAAAGGGGCACCCTACCCCGGAAACCAAACCTACCTACCCTAAAGCCAATCCCTACTCAATCTAAAATTATTTTTTAAGTACTACAAGACTTTTTTAAAAAAAGGGAAATAACTACTTAAGAAAAAAAGGGTTTGCAACCCCGTGATAAAAAAAAAACAAAATAGAAAAAAACCAATGAAAAAAAAAACAAGAATAAATAAATATAAGATAATTTTTATAATCCCTTAACACAAAGATATGCCGGAGCAAAACAAAAAAATTGTTTGTAGTCTAAGAGTGGGGTTATGATATTTTAAAAACCTACAATAGCCCAGATAAAAAATTTTCCTTACTAAATTTCAGCTCCCAATGTATGCAGAAAAAGTTTAGATGGCCATGTAAAAATTTTGATCACTTCCATCCTGTACCGACCTTTCCCCCCGGGAAAAAGGGAAATAGGGGGTTTTCATCGGGGAAACAACTAAAAAATTTTTTCAAAGAAGGGAAAACTTACGTCCCTTTAACAATGGGGGTTCCAAATATGTGATAAACTGCCTTGTAACAAATTGCTGAGATCCAAAAAGTCCGGGGGAGATCAAAACATACAAAAAAAGATACGTCGGAAATAAGAAATTATCACCGGCGCTGTGAAAAGAAAAACTTTCGCAGGGAAAAACGGCGCCCCTTCCCGGGTGAATAATGCCCCGGGCGCAAAACCGCGGACCGCGCATAGCCGGAAACGACATGACGCCGACAAAGAACCCCTTTCAATGAGAGAAGGGCGGCGCCAGGGGGGGGGCCGCGCTTTGCTTTTTCAGACAAAACCCAAAGGGGATTACTAAGATGGCAAAAACTATTCAGAAATAAAAATCACGCATGCTTAAATTTCACATATGCAGACAAAAACAGAGGGGGCCCCGCAATAAATAGTTCAGCCTATAAATAGATGCCCGGGAAAGTGAAAAGGATACTATGAAAAAGATATCAAAGCAAACGATTTTTAAAATAAAAACACACCTTTTTTTTGAAAAATTAAAAAACAAATAGGGGAATTATAAAATAGATGGTTTTAAAGATATTTTATCCCCAAACAAATTGCCCATATATAACCACAAAAACACCATTAATCTCTATAAATATAATCCCCTTTAAGATATAATCCCTAAAAATTAAAGGGAATAATTTTTTGGGAAAGAAACAGATAAATAGGGCTGCCCCATTGTCCATCTATAAAATAATGTATGGTTAAACACAGAAGCTAAAATTGTTACGGGAAATTACAAATAGTAAAAAAAATTTCAGTCCAGAAATAAAATTAAAAATAAAACCAAAAAAGGAAAAATAGGGGGGGGGCTAGATATAGTACAGACAAATCAGTTAGAAAAAGGGTGTAAAGCTAAGTGAATAATTAATCCCAAAAAGGATGCAAGGTTTTTAAGCAAAAGACCCAAATTTTCCTCACCCCTGAAAAAAAATTTTTTATAAAAGTCACCTTTTCCCCGAACTGATGGAGTAAAAAACCTTAAAGGGAAAAAGGGAAAGTCCCAAAGGGGTTTTCGGGATGTACCCTTTCATGTGTTTCCCAAGGGGGGTGTCATGTTTTTTTTCCCGAATGAAACCCCACATGCTCCAAGATGCACGCCTAAAATTCACGAAAATTTGTTTTCCCCCCAAAAACATACATGAGGGGACTTTTGCAAGAGATTTATGATAAACTACGCCCCCTATCTTGAAATTTTTGGCAAGGGGGGGGGGGGGGGCTACGGGCCCGGGGGAAATTTTTTCGGGGGCCAGAAAGGGGGGGGGGAGGGGGGGGAATTTTTTTTTGGAAAGGTTTTTAACTAGGAAAAATTTTCAATTTTTGGGGCAGCCCCCCAAAATTTATAGGTAGGGGGTGATGTTACCCCTACGAAAACCCATTTTTTTTTTAGATTTAGGGGAGATATGGGTGGCTATGTACCAACCGGGGGGGACCCCCCCCCCCCCCCCCCCCCCCCCCCTCTAAATTTTTTTTAAACCAAACCCCCCCCCCGGGAAAAAAAGATCGGGGGAGGGTTTTCCAATAAACCCAAGAGGTCGGGATCCTGTTGAAAAAGGGGGGGGGGGCCAAAAATTTTTTTAAATAATCCCTTTAAACCTAAATCTAGCCTTTAAATCAAAAGTGCCGATGATTCCCCATTTTTTATCATTTGGGGCAGGCTTTTTTTGAGTTTTCCCCAATTTGTTTTTCCCCGGCCCGGCGTTAAGGGGCCCCCTAAAAAGGTTTTTTTAAATTTTAATTTGGGGTTTCCCCTTATAAACCCCCCTCATACTTTTTCCCCCCCCCCAAAAAGGGAGGCCCGTGGGAAAAATTTCGCCTGGCTCGATGTTTTGGGCCCTTTTTTGGTAAAACCCCCCCCGGCGTAGGGGAAAAAAGGGGTCCCACGCCCATCTAAAAAGGGCTGTTGCCAGCCGGGGGGTTTTTCCTATAGGGTCGTTTCTAAGGCCCTTTTTGGGGTTTTCCTTTTTATAAGGGCCCAAGGGAAAAACCCAATTTTTCCTGAACCCGGGATGGGGGAGGAAAACCTTAGACCCTTTGGGTATTAACATTTAACCGTCCAAAAATTTCTTAAAAATGGACTCGCCCCCCTGACCACAGAATAAATGATGTCATTGATGTAGGGGGCCCCCAAAAAAAAAAATATTTTCGAATACATCCTGAACCGTTCAAAAAAAAACAAGGGGTTTTTTCCCCAAACCAGCCCAGGGAGGGGGTTTTTGCGTATGGGGAGCGCAGGGCTCCCCATGGGCCGTCCCCCTGAGCTGGGGGGTAAAAAACGACCTTTGAAAGAAAAAAATTTTTGGTTAAGAAAAAAATGAAGAAGTCTGGGAAAAGTTATTTTTGGATCTTAAAGGGAAATGCTCCTAGTTTTAAAAATGACTGAACTGCTTTTAAACCAAAATCTGGGTATAGAACTATAAAGGGCCCCACATCAAGCTAAGAGCCATACTCCCGGGTTTGAGGGGCCCAAACCAAAAAATTTTTTGAGAAGATCATGGGATCTTTAATATAGGAAAAGGCAAGGGATTTACAAAAGGGGAAAAATATTTTAAATTTAATTAAGAAATTATGTTTTGGGCAGATTGTTTTATGCCCGGGTACAAAAGGGGCTACCCTTTTTTAGTGGTCAAGTCCTTTTTGAAATTTTGGTTTTGGCCGTAAAATGTGGCAGTTTGGGGAAGACGGGAACTAAAAGAAAATTCATTCCTTTTCGGAGTTAAAGAATAAACATCACGTAGAAGGAGACTAATTCTTTTTATTGGGATGGTTGGGTCAATGTTAAGTAGTATATCCATTAGGGTCTTGAAGAACATCCAAACACATTTTAACATAGTTCCCCATGGTTTAAAATCACTATGTTTTTTTCCCCCCTTTTCGGGAAAACTTTGATTAAAGATTGATTTGTTTTTTTTTTTCTAGTTTTTTTTAGGGCAAAATATTTTTCTTTTGTCAAAATTTTAAAAAACTAGGTCGTGTATTTTTCCCCAGTATCTATTTCTCAATACATCAAGACAACCTTAACAAACATATCGATGTTTTTTGTCCCACTAGAGGGGGGGGATTTTGGGGACCCTTTTTTTTTTAAACGAAAGGGGTTTTGGGAAGGGGGGGGCCCTTTGGTTTGGTCTTTATCTCCCTCTTCAAGGAGCTGTTTGTAAAACTAAATTTTGGAAGTCCCGGGGGGATCAAAGCCTTTAAATTTTTCCCGGGATTGGTTTTTCCCTTTTTTTAAAAATTTAAAAAACTTCTTTTTCCAAATTCAGATTTTTTGGCGAAAAGGGAAAAGTCTTTTTTCCAGTTAAAGGCGAAAAAATTTTTTTTTTGGGTTTCAAAGGATAAGCCTTTTTCACAAATTTGGGATTTTTGATGTTGTAAGGGAGCGATTAGCACTGATCTTCGCAGGGTGGGGGAAAGGGAAATAAGCTTTTCACATTTGGGTTTTCATAATTTTCTCTAAAAAAGAAAAAGGGTTGGGAGGGGGTAGGAGAAAAAAGATTGGTAGAATCCTGCATTCCTTTCCCCTGAAAATTTTTGAGGATACTGGGCTGTGCTGACCCAGAGGAGAGGGGCCGGATGTTTTTTGTTGACAAACGTTTTTTTTGGGGTACCCCCTGTCGATTTGTGGGTTTTTGTCCCCTTGCGATAAAGGGATCTCTAAAAAGGTTTAAATTTTTGTATCTTGCTTCTCCGTCAGATATATTGGTTTTGGGGGAAATTGGGTTTTTAATCCGAGGACGGGGGGTTCTGTTTTTATTAAAAAAAGCTCTGTTCTCCCCTGAAATTTTTTTTAAGAACTTTGCACAAATTGATTATGTTTGCGCTCTTTTAGAGCTGTGGTGAATTTATCGATATTGGAGTGTAACTCTCATTCTCGCTTTGAGAAGTCTGGTTCACCTTTACGCACAAGAGCGAGTTCAGTGACCTCTTTAAGACTTTTCAAAGATCTTTTTAAGATGTTCTTTTCCTCATCAATTAAGATATTTATAAATCTCAATGATGATTGTGTGGCCTCAGTTTCCCACTTTTTCATCACATCAGGGTTACGCGATCGTGCCGCTGGAGTGATGAAAATCCGTAACCCTTTAGGTACTATGTTGTGTTTGGAATAATTTTCAAGAGATTTTAATTCCCACCAAGATTTTATGTATGCTTTATATTTTACTTCAAGTTCTTTAAACAGTCCTTGTAAGGATATAGACCCTTGATTTATTGATTCCCGATCTGAAAAAACCCCCTCAGCATCTGACAACCATTTCTCACAATCAGTTGAATTAGACAGAAAGGTGGCCATAACCAAAATGACAGAGTAAGCTGTACTAGAAGTGATAATAATCACAAACTAACAACGTCTCAAGAAAAAAAACTACGAAATCTCTTTTGAAGATAACTAGTGAAGAGTACACCTAAGATATAGAGGCCCGGCGTACGCCAACCGTACATCATTGTTAAAATCACAAACAAGCCTGCAGAATGATACAAAATTGAGAATCATCGGCACTTTTGATAATGGCTCAGATCAGGTAATGAGGATTATCAAAAATTTTTGGCCCCTTTTGCAACAGGATCCCGACCTTCTTGAGTTTATTGAGACACATCCCCAGATCTCTTTTCGGCGGGGTAAAAATATGGGAGATCGGTTGGTACATAGCCACTATATCTCCCCTAAGTCTGAAAACACATGGTTGCGTAGTAACATCACTGGTACCTATAAATGTGGGAGCTGCAAGGCTTGTAAGTTTATCATAGTTTCAAAAGGAGTCAAAAATCTCCATACTGGCAGAGAATTTAAGGCCTGTAGCTATGCAAATTGCAAGACTAGAGGCGTAGTCTATCAAGCCTCTTGCAACTGTCCCCTCATGTATGTGGGAAAGACAATACGCGAATTCAGGCGTTGCATCTTGGAGCATGTGGGTGACATTCGAAATAAACATGACACCCCCTTGGCAACACACATGAATCTGATACATCCTGATTCACTTAGCTTTACACCATTTATCTAACTGAGATTGTCTGTACTATATCTAGCATATTTTTCCTTTTATGGTTTATATTTTTATATCTTATTTCTGGACTGATTTATTATTACTATTTGTATTTACAGTAACTATTTGAGCTTCTGTAGTTTAACCATACATTATTTTATAGATGTGACAATGACAGCATATATACTCTGTTTCTTCAAAATATTATTCCTTGAATATCAGGGCATTATATCTTAATGGCATTATATTATAGAGATTAGTGGTGTTTTTGTGGTTATATATGTCAATTTGTTTGGGGATAAAATATCATAATACCATCTATTTTATAATATCTATTCATAGTATCCTTTTCACACACCACGACATCTATTGATAGGCTGTACTATCTTATTGCGGCCGCTCTGTTTAGTCCGCATATGTGAAATCTTAACGCATGCGTGATATATATTTCTGACATAGTTATGCCATCTTAGTAATCCCCTTTGGGTTTACGTCTGCAGATCATGAGCGGCCCCCCCCGCTGGCACCAGCATTCTCCTCATTGTAGGGCTTCTTTGTACAGACTCTCATGTCGTACAGCGCATGCGCGGTCCGCGGTCTGCGCCAGCGCATTATTCACGGCAAGACGCCGTTTCCATGCGAACGTCTTCATCTCACAGCGCACGCGTGATAAATTTCTTATGCCGACGTATCTTTTATAGTACTACGCCGGACCTATGTGGACGCATCTATCATACAGCGCATGCGCTATCTATTACCTGTGCCGAAGCACTTGTCACAGCGAGACGCCGGCTCCATGCTGTCACCCACACCATACAGGTGAGTAATTAGTTCTATTCCTATTTAAACAAGCTCATAGTTCTCTGTTTCCCTGCCTACCTTGCATCGCATACCTTGCCAATGTATCTCACCGGACATCATGGATCTCAGCAATAGTTACCAGGCAGTTTCATCACATATGGACCCTCATTGTTAAAGGGACGTAAGTTTCCATCTCTTTGAAAATTTTGTAGTTGTTCCCTGATGAACCCGCTATATCTTTTCCGGGGGAAACGCGTCGGAACATGGATGGAAGTGATTAATATATACATGGCAATCTAGCTTTTTCTGCATACATTAGCGTGCTGAAATTTAGTAAGATATATTTATCTGTCTATATGTAGGTTTAATATATCATAACCCTACTCTTAGACTACAACACACATTTTTGTGTTTTGCTCAGCGCATATCTTTGTGCTTAAGCATTATAATATCTATCTTATATTTATTTATTCTTGTTTTGTTTTTCATTCGTATTTCTATTTAGTTTTCTTTATCACGGGGTTGCACCTTTATTTCTTAAGTAGTTATTTCTTTATTTATAGTCTTTGTAGTACTTAATAATACTTCTTAGATTGAGTAGGGATTGTCTTTAGGGATAGGTAGGATAGGTTTCTGAGTAGGGTCGCCCTTTTTCAGGGCGGTACCCCTACTTTTCTTAGGTCTTAGTATTATTAGGGATTTATCGGGACACTTTAGTTCCCCTTTTTTTAAAAATTGAATAAAAGTTACATTTTAGCCTGAAGGCGTATCTCTTGTCATATTCATAGTTTTTTCTCTTTGAGGATATAACCCAGATTTCCCAATGGATACCTGTGACGTATGGCCCAGACACAGTGTGAATGAGGCCATACAAGTCGTGAAGATTGTATTATTGCTAAGGGTCCAGGCTCAGCGCGCTGCTCGCCAATGATAATTCCTGGTGGTTTTATACCACTACATCTAAGAATATGTCGCCATTGTGACGTCTCTACAAACAGGGAGGATGTTCTGCAATGCTGCTTTCATGTTGGGATTGCAGAAAATGTTAACAGGCATTGTAGGCCATCGAATAATAACGTATTGAGCTGCATCCACTTGAATGGGCCATTGAGCAATTATAAGAGAGCAATGTTTTTAGAAACGCGTTGGTGTAATTATAAGAACTTCCGCTGTTCGATTTTCTGTAGTAAAAATTGGAAACGTTTTCTCAGATTGTATGCACCGGATAGAGGAATTAGAAAGCACCACAACATTTCAATACAAATTAATTGTTCATAGTTGTCGTATGTGTTCAAAGGTCAAAAGGACAATGGTTTGTAGCCATTAAAATGAAATGAAAATTCAGTAGAAAAAGGTCACAATAAAAAATAAACAAAGCAATATAAAAAGTAATAAAATCATGTAAAAAATATTGAAGATGAATTTAAAATGGGAACAATGCAATGAAAATTAACAAACATAAGGGTGAAAAAATAAAAATGTTAAAGAAATAATATAGCAAAATGTTACAATATAATAAAGAGATTTAAAAAAATCTGAAAATGGAAACAATACAAATAATAGTATAAATTAAACTTATAGTACAAAAAGAAATGAAATATTAAGTATATAAAAATAACCATATAAAATCTGAAAATAATAATTGAAATAATCAATATTAATAATTAAATAATAGACTCCACTAGAGCTCTGAAGGTGTCCTGTGGTATCTGGCACAAGATGTGAGCAGCAGATCCTTTAAAGGGGTTGTCTCACTACAATGATAGATTTAAACATGAAGGGAACAGTAATTGAAGACTTTTTTAAATATATTGCCTTTGTTTTTGTTTTTTTTTTGCTTTGTTGAGGAGATAAGAGAGATTTTATCTGCTCTGAGTGCACACAGGTCGGCATCTGAGAGCAGGGAGTGACGTCACCACACGTCGGCACACAGGACTGCAGGCAGCTTGAGAACAGAGTGTATTATCCCTATCAAACAAAGGAAAGTAATGTATTGTTTACTTTGAGCTCTAAGGGTATGTTCACATGGCTTATTTTGGGGCGCATTTCGCCACGTCTTATGCAGCGCATTGCACGTAATACGCGGGGAAATGTGCCCCATAATTACGGTAATCCATAGCTCTCATAGAGAACTATGGATTACGCCTCGTCCCCCTGCACGTACAATACAATCGTATTATACACGCAGAGAGATAGGTGATATGTCACTTATTTGCGGTGCTTACGTGCTGCAAGTAATGCATGTCTATGGGGCCGGTGGGCTTATCAGCGCGAGCTCCTGAAACACACAATGTATTGTGGCGCGTACTGTACGCGCCGCAATACATCGTGTGAACATAGCCTTAAGCTCTCTGGAGTATAGATAGCAACTCCTGCTCTCATGTCAGTGCAATTAGAAGAGCTGGGAATACAGAGCTAATATACTAATCACTGCTGCTTGTAGCTCTGAAAGTTCATGGTGAGGCAACCCCTTTAAGTCCTGTATGCCATGGGGTGCAGCCTTAATTGATCGGACTTCTTTTCCAGCTCATCCCACAATTGCTCAATCAGATTGAGAATTGGGTAATTTGGAGGTCAGATTATCATCTTGAACTCTTTGTCATTTTCCTCATCATGAAATTTTTTTTTGCAGTGGGGCTGGAATATTATCCTGCTGAAAGAGGCCACTGCCTTTAGGTAATCCAAGAGTCATAAAGGGGTGGACCTGGTCTGTATATTGTAAAGGTTGGTGGTATGTGTTACAGCAACATCCACATGATGGTAGAATCTAAGGTTTCCCAAGAAAACCTCGCCCTGATCATCACCCTGCCTCCACCAGCTTGTCATCTTCCCATTGTGCATCCATGTGCCACTTCCTTCCCAAGTAAGTAATTCTCACATACCCTGCCTAGGGCATAGCTACAGTGTTTGCTGCCCGTGGCTGTCCCTACGTTTGCCAACTTTTTTACAGACCACACCCCCACTTTTTCAGGTCATGATTTTCTTTTCAGGCTCCTCCTCAAACCATACATTATAATTGACACATACAAAATCATAACTTCATGTTGTGATATTCTAAGAGCCATAATTTTAGTTTTTTGTCAATGGAACTAGAACTTTTTATTTGTAAGATATGATGACTTTTTTACTTTGTGAGGTTGAAAGTAAAAAATAAATGCAATTCTGGAATGGGTTTTATTTTATTTTTTTGTAGTGTTCAGCATTCAGATTAAATAACATGATAATTTCAGATATTGAACTACTAGGGACACGGTAATAGCTATTATGTCTAAATTTGTTTTACAAAATAAGTATTGTTTACTGGGGAATCCGGCTTTGGTGTCTGATTGTTTTTGTTATTTGTTTAAACATTTGTCAGTTATTTATTTTTTACTTTACATTTTTATAGTTACAATATGAGACTAGACTATGCAGTCACTTAATAGCTGTTATAATACATAGCAATACAGTAGTGAATTGCTATGTATTATACTGGCAGCCTATTAGACTCTTATATTCTCCAGTACATTTCAGAGCCAGATGCCATCATTTGGCCTCTGGCTTCCATGGGAACCATACAGTCACATTTCAAAGGTGCCCACGGGCAACAGAAGGAATGAATTAAAGGGGTTGTATCACTACAAAGATCATGTCTCAGA
This sequence comes from Phyllomedusa bahiana, assembly GCA_025379985.1. NCBI lineage: Eukaryota > Metazoa > Chordata > Amphibia > Anura > Hylidae > Phyllomedusa > Phyllomedusa bahiana. The sequence goes on along the minus strand of JAODAL010037211.1, from coordinate 23,512 downwards.
TTATGGGGACAGTAAAAATAAGCACTTTTGTAATTGGGTTGCATTACCTCAGTCACTTGGTTTAGCAGATATGAGCTTTTCTGTAAATCTGTATTCTGTTTCTGCTGCTGCTGGTCGGGACACACCCCCTGGCCAGATCTCACCCACCCTACACAAGCCCCCTGCACTGTGATTGGTTGGCTGACATTTCATTCAGCCTGTTGGGATACGCCCCCAGACAGGAAATGCCCCGGCCACGCCCCCTGCGCTGTGATTGGCTGCCTGCACACTCTGTGTTTTCTCCCCTCTGAGCTGTTAAAATCGATAGTGAAACCAAGGGCTGCTGGCTCTATACTCATCTCCCAGCTCTACGGTGAATTATCTAACTAATTACTGGCTTTTTAAGTCACAGATCCCCTCATATAACACAGTATTATAGAGTCTCCTGCCTGTTAACAGGGGAGGAGGAGGGGGGGGGAGGGCAGTGTGCATTGCTCCATATAACCCAGTCTGCTCCCTGGTAACAGAGGGGAAAGGGATGGGGGGGCAGTGTACACTCCTCACATGTCTCATCAGTTCAGGCTGTTTGTATAACTGCGTATAACTGCATATAGAACAGCAAGGAGCTTATGGAGTCAGCCTGAAGCTCTGCAGACACATGAGAAGCATGCAGGAGGCTGTATAGCTATCCTCTGCAGACACATAAGGAGCATGCAGTAGGCTGTATAGTTGTCCTCTGCAGACACATGAGCAGCATGCAGGAGGCTGAGGAGCTGTCCTCTGCTGACATCCTTCTGCTTCTACTGCCTCACCCAGAATGATGATGTCACAGGTCTTCAGTGAGGAAAGACACGCCTCCTGGGAGGAGAGACACGCCTCCAGGGAGGTGAGACACGCCTGCTGAGAGAAGAGACTCGCCTCTGGATTTCAAATTCAATCTCAGAGAATTAGCTGAAGAGCCTGAACAGTTCAAACAATAAAACTCCTTTAAGCTCTTTTCCTGGTTTCTGCAGCGAGAGCCTGGCTGTACATTATGCCCCCAATACGAATGGTGCGGGCACAGCCAGGAGACTTGCCAACTCATTCCCTTTAGGCAAGCAGAGAAAGGCCTATCAGTTAAACTGAGGAGGTTTTAGAGAAGCCACTTTTTTGACACATCTTTCCCACCTTGAGCATTTCAGCATAAAATCCACATTTCTGGGTAAATGATACCTACAGCTATTACATACTGCCTATTGTTCAGGCAACCAGAACTAACAGACAGGTTCTTTAAGTAGATCAAAGGGCTAGTCAGATGGTAACCAGTCTGGGCAATATGGTGGATGAGGGAGGGCACTCAACTCAGTTGAGGTTCTTGGGTGACAAACTTGTGGTTATTTTCAACTTTTTCCTGAACCGCTTTCAATGACTTGCACCAATCATACAGTGTAGACAGAGAAAGACACTGACTCACAACTGATTTAGTTGTGAATAAAATACATAAATCTAAAATGGAATGACACCTTTATTTGTACAATAACTCTCTGCACAACACTATTGTGTATCTCTTGCTCCAACATGTTGATTACAACACAAAGGAAATAGGGTAAAGAGCAGCTAGCACTACTTACAACAAGTGCAAACATTCATGTGTTTGTCGAGTGAGTTATGTCTGCTTTGCACTCTTTATAAGAACAGAGCATGAACAGAGAAAAAATAAAAATCAAATGAAAAGTTAACAACCCAAAAAGTAATATAGAAAATAATTGAAAGAACAATATAAAATGGAAAAATGCAATAAAAAGTAGCAGTGAAAGCTACTGAGAAACCATAAAATCTACAGCTATTACATAATGTCCATTGTTCAGCCAACCAGAACCAGCAGAGAGGTTCCCTTTAAGTGGTCCAAAGGGCTAGTCATATGGTGCTGAAGCTATATGGAGGATGAAGTAGGAGATTCCACTGGAGCTTTCTTGGTTGAGGTTGTTGGCCAACAAACTTGTGGTTCATTTTCAACTCTTTCCCGACCCTCTTTCAATGACTTGCGCCAATCATACTCATTAGCAACAGATGCTTAAGTCTAGAATAAATCAAAGATGTAATGACACCTTCATTTGTAAACATCTAATAATAATTCCTTGCTCAACACTAATGTCGACCTCCTGCGCCGACTTGTTGATCACAACACACAGAAAGGAGGGTAAGGAGAAGCTAGCACTAATAACGATTTTTGGATACAGGGGCATTCCTACAGCAGGTGCAGCGGTAGCAGTCGCTACCGGGCCCTGCAGCTTGAGGGGTCCCAAAATACCTTCTGCCACATAAGAGAACACCAATATTGTAAATGGCGCATGGTAACTGGGGGGGCCCCATTTCACTTTTTGCACTAGGGCCCAAGAGCTTGAGGTTACGCCTCTGAGTAGAAACATTCATATGTTTGTCCAGTGAGTCGTGTCTACCTTGCACTCTTTATAAGAACAAAGCATGAAAAGAGTAAAAGTAATAATTGAATGAAGAGTTAACAATCCAAAAAAATAATATAGAAAATAACATTGAAAGAACAATATGAAATGGAAAAATACAATAAGAAGTAGTGCTGAAAAGTACTGGGAAAAGGCAATTAAGAAATTAAGAAAACCAAAATATAAATCAGTAAAATAATACAAATAATGGATAAAATACTAAAATAGTTCATAACAACGGAAAAAGTAATTATATCATAAAGGTCAATTTATAACATGTAACTGTTATAAAAACTATTGTCAGCTGTAAAATAACATGACAGCTGTAAAGCAAATTCAATGAGTGTAATCATGTTCCCTTTTCAGCCTGCTGGTCATTCTAGATTTTTATAGGAGTAAATGGTTAAGACAAGAAGAACAGACATCTCCCCCAATATCTCAATATATATTCTAAAAATATTTAATTTGCTGTGGATCGTGCCAGTTGACTGACCCTATTCTTGAGAATCTGACACTCCATGTATGTAAAATTGTGTTGTATAACTGTCCTTGACCCCAGTCACCATTTATTTGTGCAAACGTGTGTATTTCAGCCTCACAGTTAGTGGATTTTAAGAATAAATGATCAGGGTCATGGCACAAAAGAGTGGATGGGAAAAATTCACTTTACATAAACTGCGAGGCTAGAATGTTTACTGTGTAAAAAACTGCATCTTCCAAAAATATCTACTTTACCATTATATTAGGAAAAAATAACAAAGGGATTGTCAAATAGTCTGAATTATAAAACAGGTATATAAATGTATATACCCCCTCCAGGTACTGAAGGGAATATACTGTACAATTACCTGGTCATCAATCAGTGCGAAGTTGATTCACACAAATGTATTATAGGGGCATTTCTGCATCTGTATTACGGCCAAGGGTGATGGCCAGACTGCGGGTGTGGGCCAATGAACTTGTGGTTGGGTCAGGACAAAAATGTGCACATAATACGCTTATGTGAGAACACTCTGATGGCGAAATAGCTTTTTAATCTCAATTACCATAAAATTGCAGCGAAATGTGACAGTTCTGCTCTGATTTTGCAAATAAAACAAAAACATTATGTAAAGTTTTTATTAGTAATTGCAACAAAGGTACAGTTTGACCACACCTCTTAATATACCCTTGTGCAGGGGTGTAGCTGGGGCAGAAACCTAGCAGATTATGCATTCAGAGTGCTGGGTGCCAAGGTGTTGCCAACAAGACACTTTGGCTTGGCAAGAGCTAAGGTAGCAAGCTTAACCTTTGCCCCTAGGTAAAGGAGAACTCTAATCCAGCTCTGCCTTAAAGTTTGCCCAACCAGTTGGGGTAGAGCGGACTTTTCTCATCGTTTAACTTATATACACCTTTGTATCTTTAGCCCTATCAGACTTATACTGGCCCACAGGGGAGCATGAAAAAACACTGGTGGGTCCTCAGGGAAAAGGCCAGGAAAGAGAAGCAGAAGGCATAAGGCTGAGTGCAAGAGTCATGTGCAGTCATGTAGAGTAGTTGTATGGGGGTCCCAAGAATCAACTCCAGTGGTGGACATCAATAATTAACTACAATGGTGGGCTCCAAGAATCAATTCCACTAATGGGCCCCAAGAATCAACTCCACTGGTGGGCTCCAAGAATCAACTCCAATGGTGGGCTCCAAGAATCAACTTCACTGGTGTGCCCCAAGAATAAACTCCAATGTTGGGCACCAAGAATCAGCTACATTGGTGGGCGCCAAGAGTCAGCTACATTTGTGGGCTCCAAGAATCAACCTCAATGGTGAGCCCCAAGAATCAACTCCAATAGTGGGCTCCAAGAATCAGCTCCATTGATGGGCTCCAAGAATCAACTCCAATGGTGAGCTCCAAGAATCAACTTCACTGGTGAGCCCCAAGAATCAACTCCAATAGTGGGCTCCAAGAATCAGCTCCATTGGTGGGCTCCAAGAATCAACTTCAATGGTGGCGCCCAAGAATCAACTCCAATGGTGGGCTCCAAGAATCATCTCCAATGGTGGGCTCCAAGAATCAATTCCACTAATGGGCCCCAAGAATCAACTCCACTGTTGGACACCACGAATCAGTTTCACTGGTGGACCCTAAGCGAATCAATCCTATAGTGTAGACCCAAGAGTCTTTTTTTTCCTGGGGACTTCCCGATTTATAAGATCAGATCTATATTTCTGTTTCTTACATAGCGCTGATATGTTCCGCAGAATTAAACAGAGATTGTCACCTTTTACATGTCCCTGACTTCACTGTGCTCACAATCTTATGCTATTTTACATGCACACGGCCAATTTTTCATAGGATGTAATAACCTACCAGTATGTTTTTGAAAAAACACACCAGGAAAAAACCCAGATGAACATGGGGAGAACATATAAACTCCATGATGATGTTGTCCTTGGTTGGATTCAAACCCAGGACCCCAGTGCTGCAGGACGACAGTGCCAACCACTGAGCCAACATGTGATCTCTAAAATGATTCTCAGTAGAGGAGTGTTGTCTATTCACTGACAAAACACAAAGATCTTGAAAAGTAATTGAAGTAACAGGTACATTACAAAATTGTTGAACTTTTCACTGAAGTCATGGGTTTGAATCAGACCAGTGCAGCGCCTGCATTTAGTTCCCTCCGGGAAAAAGTTGGCTGTAACCAATAATTTAAACTGGACTTGATGACGGATGTGACTTTGAATCTCCCTTGACAAATTATATTGGAGGAGAGAAGGATAGGGCATTTTAAATTTCAATTCACGATCCTTTTGTCACTACCAGAGCTATCTTCCCTCCCCATTAAAAAAATCATGCATGCTGGGCCATACAGAGTATGCATGTGTATTGAGAGGACTATAGGAATTGCTATTGGCTGACAGCTATTAAACGTGCATGGGCACCTTAAAAAGGAGCTTTCACCTCCAGGGAACCTTATAAAGTAATAAAAGACTGAAATATAAACACTTACTCAAATATGTTTAATCAGAGATATGAGAGTATTTCACCTGTAATTAAACATTTTTTTAAAAAAGTGCTGTCCCTTTAAGACAGGACTGAAGTTGGGCCGAGGCACCTCCTGACAGTATGATAGATCCCTATGTTGACAGATTAGTGAAACTTCCTCTGTGATGCTATTTTTATGGTGGGTGTTATTACACTAGCAGCATTGTGATATTGATTCCTGTGTGCTATGGTGGAGTAGTTTGCATGTAAAACCCTATCACACTATGTCCTCAGTGTGCTGTGCCTGCTGCAGTGCATATGTAGTGAGAAACTTAGATTAACCCTGTTCAATCAGCTATGTCTTCAGTTCCCCCTGCACAGTTGGTATCTCCCACTGATGGAATCTTACCAGATTGTGATCTCTGCCTGACCAAGTGAAAGTGAAATTTGTTTCCCTGTAACAATAAGGCTATGTCTACACTGCAGCGCTTTACCATCATATTTTTGGCGCTTTTAGGATTTTTAAAAGTGCTGAAAATATGATCGTTCCTGCAGCCTCAAAGACTAGAATAGAAAAGACGGGCTGTAGCCTCCACAGCTCGTCTCTTCTACGATCGTATTCTGGCGCCGGCGTATTATGCAACGTGTTGTATAATACGCCAGCCCTTTTAGTTTTCTTGGCATCTTCCCATACAATACAATTGGGTGGGTGATGTAAAAAAAACGAGAAGCGACTGCGGTTCTTGCAAACAACGTGACAAAACCCACGGTCCTGCATTGGAAAAAAAACGGCTGCTTTCGGCCGATTTTTGTCCAATGCATTGTAGACCTTGCCTAATGGATAGTATGCTAATGACACGTATTTGAGAAAAGTATTATAATTTCATTTGCTGTAAATTTTTGTGTGTTTGTGTGGTGGTGATGATAGGTACTCTTGAAGGCTTGTACTCGTACATAGTGTGCAAGGCTTCAGAAAAGATTTCTCAATGTAAATCTGCAATGGTAGGCTCTGAACGTGGCATACTTTTTTAATGACCACTTCACTAGACACTGATCTACTAGTACACTGGACCTTCTTTGGTCTTCAGAACCTCTGCAGTCCATCATGGTATACTTGCCATTAAACAGGCTCTAAACAGCCCATTCAACCTCAAACCAGAGATGTTCTACAGGATAAATACATGCAGACTGTGAAGGCTGTGGAAGTCAGAAAAACTCATTTGAAACCTATCCATGACAATAAGACCCTCCTGAAAGAGCCCATTTGCTGTAAGTTAAACAGCTGCCATGAAGGGATGAACTTGGTCGACCACAAAGCTTAGTGAGGCCCTACTGTCCAGACATCCATGCACAGGTATTAGAGGTTGCAGGGTCTGAAAATAGAACATACCCCACACCATTCACAATATGACTCATCCCCTCTCCTTCAAAATCCTTGTACAACTCGACTCCCCCTGCAGGCATCATAATCCACATTGCTTGTTTCAAAAAACTAGGAACATGTTCATTCTTCCATTGGATTTCACTCGGAAACGGTGTATAATTTGCTATTAAGTCAATGGGATGGCATGAAAGGTGAACAGAAAGCTTTGCCGACACTTTTGGTGCGGATCTGAAAACCATGCCAAAAAAGTCAGCTAAGTGTAAAATACTGTTCAAATTCTAAATCAGAATCTAATGAGTATTTTGTCATTTGCCGTGTGGACGCAGCCTTAGTGTAGGGATGGCTGACACCCTACTGCAATGGGGTGGAATAGAGATGACTCTGACCCCAGCCCTTAACGATATATAAGGCCTGATTCACATATGCGCCAAAGGTTCAGTTCGGAACCACCTAGCAGAGGTGAAAAACTGGTTTTCTGCTCTCCAGCTCTACTATGTGAGTTCCCTGATTTATTGCAGTATTCTTTATACCATTAGTTATTGCCAATTATGCTTCTGTTTTAGTTTCTTTAGGTGGTTGGTGCCCCTCTTATTTTGCTATGGGGCCCTATGATTTCTAGTTACACCCCGCAAAATAACTGCTTGCACATATGGAACAGGGAAACAGCTCCAGGAGATGACATCACTGGATTGGAAAAAAAACAAAACTACTAAACTGAGTCACATGACCGCTCCTGAATTTGGGTGATCAGGACTAATGAAACCTAATTAGGAAGTATTTCTAGATTGTAAGCACAATGGTCATTTTTTTCATCCCAATAAGGCCCGATTCACATTCATGTCGGAGGTTCTATCAGAACCTCCATTGCAGAGGTGGTGTCAAGTCTGTTGAATGACGGACACCAATGGTGCCCGACGGACACATTGACTACAATAGGGTCTGTGGGGTTTCCGTCATAGTGGCCATCAATTTAATGCCAGAAGTTCCAAACAGAACCCTCCAACAAAGGGTTCTCAATACCTGGCAGCCAACTGATAGGGTTGCTACCCTCATCCAAGATGAATATTACCCCTCGTTTTGCTAACCTGACTAGCAGGCTGCTGATTGGTTGTTGGGTATCTTAACAAAGTTTCAGCAAAATTCAGGTCAATTTTATTTATTCCAATCCAAAATAAAAATGTAAAAAAAAAAAAAAAAAAACAAGAAAAAAAAAATTACGCCTCGCCCTGCAAAAAACAAGGCTAACATGGTTCGGACTGGAAAAATATAAAAAAGTTGTGGCAATATAAAAACATTTTTTACATTTTCTTTTAGTTTTCATTTTATTATTGGAGTCATAAAACTTAAAAACTATTTAAATTTGGTATCACTGTACTTGTGCTGACCCAGGTTACTTTACAAGTAATAAGTGCAATGTTTTTTTTTATTTCACCACTGAAAGAGTTAAAAGGGTTGTCTCACTACAAGGATTGCTGCTTTTTATATTAAAGATCTCGCAAAAACAAATCGCTTTACTATGTGTGTCCATTAGCAGTGTCCTACCTATTCCTAGATATCCCCTCCTGTATGGGCTGCATCAGCTCCTCAGGTTGCTATAACTACAGACCTGTTCAATCTCTACTGATAGGCTGCCAGCACTGGTCGCTATAGCTACAGACCTGGCTTCTACTGCAGCTTAGTAGAAGCCAGTAATCACACCCCTGAATTCAAAATGAAAGCAGGAAAACAGGACTGAGGTAAGATGAATCGATGTAGTGAGAAAACCCCTTAAATGAAACGTTGTCAATAAAATAAATAGTGGCATGGAAACGACAACTCATCCCCAAAAAAATGCAGCCCTCATATAGCGACACCAATAGAAAAGGGTTGCACTAAAATGAGAACACATTTGTTCCAGAAACAGCGCCACATCAGTGCATGGGTTGTGTCTGGTATTGCAGCTCAGCTCCTTTGAAGCCAATGGGACTGAGTTGTAATATCACACAGAACTTGTGGACATACAGTATATGGTGCTGTTTTTGAAAGAAAGTTGCTATATTGGTCTAATTCCTTTAAAGGGTTAAATGAGTAACAGCAATAGCAGCAGGAGCCTAGGAGATGATTGATGATACATTAAAGCGGTATTCCCACTAAACACATTGGATATGCCATCAATTTGTTATAGGTGCGGGTCCCACCTCTGTTGAGAACAGGCTCATGAAAGCTTCCGCTCAACATGGAGAGGTGGTTGGAACTGGCCCAGTCATTTCCGAGAGAGTTCCAAGAACACTGAAGTGCTACTTAAAACGCCCATTGAAATCAATGGGACAGTTCCAACCACCTGTCTGTTCAAAATTGAGAGGTTTCCGGGCCTGTTCTCAAAATAGGCACCCAAGGCCGGGGGAATGAGTAGGCAGTGGTAGGCGACCATCTAGAGCGTAAGCACATGTGTTTAAGGAAGGAGGGAACATGGGGGTGTAGAGCATGACTATGAGATGAGCATACTCAATACACAACGGGTTCCAGCTGTTAGTTATACTCTATAAAGATGATACCTCAAAGAAAGACGTTTTATTTGCATTTTTTTCCAATCCCACCTAGTTGGAAAGGGCACTGCAGACACCGTAGGGCAGGTGAGTGCAAGGCATTGGAATTTTGGGCACCATTTACCCAATTTGTCTAGAACACCAAAATGCCTTATCTCGGGTCTGCCCCTACCTGGTGGGAAATCCTTTTTAAACTTAAATTAGTGATCTCCTGAGCGCCCCCAAGTGGTGGTTGCAGGCAATCAAAATGTTATTATTTATCTCTATGGTTCTATAGAGAAAAGCAGGGGGTTTGGAGCTTTGTAACATTAAATCTGACCCTTATAATGATATATTATGGAATTAACCAGCTTAACCATTGCTTGTCTTTTGTCTTGCTGTCCTGCTGCCTACATCTGATCCACCACATCTGACTCATGCGAGTAAATCATGGACCCGAGTCAGTTTTTTAGCTTTAACTAGCCCCCATCCTGTACAGCAATCTGTTTTTTCTTTGCCTAATGACCGTATTGGAAGGTAACGGTGCTGGGGAGATTGATTAGCAGCAGCAGCTTAGCTATTTCCTCATAGAATGGCTGAATTCCCTTTGTCTAATGATGTTACATTTGTCCTGGAGATGATGTAGAGTTTGTATCACAGTCTGTGCTGATCACTCGTTACTTGGCAAGCATCCCCATCTCCCACAGACCCTCCCTGGCACCATTAATATTATATATAGATACCCTTGTCACAGATTTATATCTCCAGATCTAGGTTCTGTACTGGAAGGGTGAAACGCGTGTGGGTGGTGTGAATGGGGGGAGGGGCGGGGTATTGGTGATTTATAATGGTGAATGTTGGAGAATAAAAAAGAGGTGATCAAATTTATATTAATGCCATGACCTATATACATAAAGCTTCTGATTCGCCTTTGCACCTAAAATATCCTTAGAAGGCGACGCAGCAAAGAAAGGAAATGAATACAGTCATGATGATTTAATTTAATGCCATATTGCACATTGAGCAATACCTATTTGTAAATGTCTGCTGGGCTCGGTACAATTTACGGCTTCTTCTCCTTAATACGTGTTGGTGTTTGTGCAGGAGGAATCCATTCTACAGTATTTCTTCTCGGTGGGGACCGAGAAAGAAGCTTGAAATGTGCATTTTATTATGATCGTTTGTATTGTTATAGTTAATTGATTTTTTTTTCTTCATAGTTTTATATTTGTGGAATATTTTATCTTTTTACTTATTTTTTTATTGTCAGCATTAGCAATTTTTTTGTTATCTTTTTTTATAAAGGCAGAATTAGTTCTTTGTTCTTCATTTTTCATTGTCAGCATTGGCAGTATTTTTTTGCTTTAATCTTTTAATTTTTTATAAAATCGCAACTTACTTAAAATTTGTTCTTATTTTTTTATTTGTTTTTATATATTTGTTCTTATTTTTTCTCTATTTATATTCCTTTTTTATTATGAATATAAATTTTGTGGGGTTTTTTAGTTTTTCATTGATTAGTTTTTTTGGACGTTTACTTTTTTTTTTTTTTAGATTTTCTCTTTTCATTTCAGCGTTTAGTGGATTTTTTAACACTGAAGTAAATCATGAAATTTCCTTGTGCAAAACAGGGTATTGTTGAATGCAACTGGAAACACAATGCGAGGAGTTATAGAAAATAAACACTTAGGGCGACATGTATGAAAGGGGCTGTACCAGTTTTCTGGTGTACTTTGAGACAAAAAGAATGTATGAACGGGTGCTCTCCAAAATTTGGTGCGATAAGTCCCTTTGTAATGCGCCAACAACACTTTTCAATGCACCAAAGATTTGGGGCGTTCTGGGGGCGTCGCATCACATTAGTAGGATTAGACACATTTATGATTCTTTTATGAATCTACTTCCATAACAGTTAAAACAGCCAGACCAGGGTAAAGGTGGTGCCTGAGCCAGACTTGTGGTATTGGCTCTACACTGCCCTGTATGTATGACCTGCAGAAGAACAGCCAGACCAGGGTAAAGGTGGTGCCTGAGCAGACTTGTGGTATTGGCTCTACACTGCCCTGTATGTATGACCTGCAGAAGAACAGCCAGACCAGGGTAAAGGTGGTGCCTGAGCAGACTTGTGGCATTGGCTCTACACTGCCCTGAATGTATGACCTGCAGAAGAGCAGCCAGACCGGGTAAAGGTGGTTCCTGAGCCAGACTTGTGGAAATTGGCTCTACATTATGTATGACCTGCAGAAGAACAGCCAGACCAGGGTAAAGGTGGTGCCTGAGCCAGATTGTGGTTTTGGGACTTAACTGGCCCCTGTATGTATGACCTGCAGAAAGAACAGGCCAGACCAGGGTAAAGGTGGTGTCTGAGCCAGACTTGTGGAAATTGGCTCTATACTGCCTGTATATATGCCCTGCAGAAGAACAGCCAGCCCAGGGTTAAAGGTGGTGCCTGAGCCAGACTTGTGGTATTGGCTCTACATGTCCTGTAGGTAGGGACCTGCAGAAGAACAGCCGGGACCAGGGTAAGGTGGTTCCAGAGCCAGACTTGTGGTATTGGCTCTACACTGCCCTGTATGTATGACCTGCAGAAGAAACAGCCAGCCCAGGGTAAAGGTGGTGCTGAGCCAGACATGTGGTATTGGCTTACATTGCCCTGTATGTATGACCTGCAGAAGAACAGCCAGACCAGGGTAAAGGTGGTTCTGAGCCAGACTTGTGGTATTGGCTTTACATTATGTATGCCCTGCAGAAGAACAGCCAGACCAGGGTTAAAGGTTAAGCCAGACTTGTGGTATTGGCTACACTGTGCCTATATGTATGACCTGCAGAAGAACAGCCAGACCAGGGTAAAGGTGGGTGCCTGACCCAGATTTGGGGTTTATTGGCTCTACACTGCCCTGTATGTATGACCTGCAGAAGAACATCCAGACCCAGGGTAAAGGTGGTTTGCCTGAGCAGACTTGTGGTATTGGCTCTACACTGCCTGTATGTATGACTGCAGAAGAACAGCCAGACCAGGGTAAAGGTGGTTGCCTGGGTCAGACTTGTGGTATTGGCTTAATTGCGCTGTATGTATACTGCAGATGAACGCCAGACCAGGGTAAAGGTGGTTCCTGAGCCAGACTTGTGGTATTGGCCTAAAACTGTATGTATGACCTGCAGAAGAACAGCCAGACCAGGGTAAAGGGGGTTTGCCTGAGCCAGGACTTGTGATATTGGCTTCACTGCCTGTATGTATGCCCTGCAGAAGAACACCCAGACCAGGGTAAAGGTGGTGCCTGGAGCCAGACTTGGGGTTTTGGGCTCTACATCCCCTGCATGTATGCCCTCCCAGAAAAAACACCCAGACAGGGTAAAGGTGGTGCCGGAGCCAGACTTGTGGTATTGGCTCTACACTGCTCTGTATGTATGACCTGGAGAAGAACAACCAGACCAGGATAAAGATGGTGCCTGAACCTGACTTGCCATATTGGCACTAGAACACACCTGTATGTATGACCTGCAGAATAGTTCCATACATTCTGGCGCATTCTACACTGGCCCTTGGGGCAACATGTATGAACAGGGCTGCTCCACTTTTTTGCTGCATCATGCACCAAAAACCTATTGTAGCCCTGTTCTATAGATGTCTGAACAGTCGTACACCAAAACTTGCGCCAGGCACGGCACTTTTGACTGCGCCAAAGATATGTTATGCACCAAAGATTCGCTATGCATCAAAGATATGCGCCAGAGATTTTGTGACCAAGATTTCTAGTAATTCTTCTGTGTGGAATCAGGTAGTGGTTTACCTAGAGACTGGAAGATGGCCACACCAAAACTAAAAGGGAGACCCTTTATGGGTTGTGTTTGGCACGAGTACACTCATAATTACCTATCTTCCTCTTTGGGCCCCATGCTATGTTTATGACTCTAATGTTCATCTTCCCATTTTGTTAAGACTGCAACCCCTGTGTGGTCCACATCCTTGATAAAGACAAAACCAACCTGGAACAAGGGGCAGCTTCTATGATGTGTAAAGTTTTGGAGTTTAGAGGGGATTTGTACTTCTTGTATGAGATCAAATTGAACACAACTTCAAGAACGTAGGAGGTAGAATCTGATGGATGTCTTCAACTTTAGTAATCCAAGAAGTGTCCCTCATCACACATATTGCTTCTTATAAGATATATAGTGATTGTTCTATGTGGACAAAATTACACTTCGAACCACACATTTTGCTTCTGGCGCCCCCATCTTATGTTTTTTACTCAAATGCAGGTTCCACTTCCCATTTTGCTAAGACTGCAGTCCCTGTGGAGTTCACATTCTTGAGTAAGTTATCAACAACCATTTAAATAACAAGGGGTAATAAGTCATGCATAGGGGCAACTTCTATGGTATGTAAGCCTTTGGTGTCTTGAGGAGATCTGTACCTCTTGCATGAGATCAAATTTGACCCAATTCTATGGCTCTTTGGTTTGTGGCTTCATATGCACAGTGAGAACAAAGGAGGTTGAGTCTGATGGATGTCTACAACTTTAGCAATCCAAGAAGTGTCCCTCATCACACATATTGCTTCTCATAAGATCTATAGTAATTGTTCTGTGAGGAGTCAGGTAGTAGTTTACCTAGAGGACTAGGGGAAGTCCATACCAAAACTAAAATGGAAACCCTTTTCAGATGTTGCTTGACACAAGTACACTCCTAACCACCCATCTTGAACCTGGTGCCCCATCCTATTTTTATGAGTTAAATTCAGGTTCCACTTCCCGTTTTGCTAAGACTGCAGCCCTTGTGGAGACCACATCCTTGAGTAGCTTATCAACAACTATTTAAATGAGGATATGGCCAACCTGTAACGGGCCAGAGATCATGCACATGGGCTGCTTCTGTGGTATGTAAGGCCTTGGAATCTTGAGGAGATTTATACTTCTTGTATGTTTAAGCCGAGTACTGAGGTAGGCTCCCTGGAATACAGCAAAGTCACAAACGAGGAAAATGACTCCAACACAAGTTCAACCAAAAGTATTGTTTACTGAAGTTGCCGGAAAAGTATATTCAACAAATTCCCCAAAAGCATATGTACAAGATGTACAAGATGTACAAGATGTGACTAAGGCCCCTGTGCTATGCAGCTCTACAGCGGGTCATAAATCAGGCACATTCTAGCGCTTGAACGACAGTTCTGGCTCAGGCAAACCACTTTGAAAGGGGTTTTCCTGTTCCAGCTGTAGTGCACCTAGAAATGCTGTAGCAAAGTTATAAACCTATAGCTTCACTACGGTTCTAGTGCGCCCCGCCTCCTGCACACTCCCCGAGATCGGGCGTATTACAAAGTGCCGCAGGCGCTATGTAATGGGACCAATAATGGCATGCTGCGCATTTAAAAATGTAGCTGAAAAGACGCCAGATATCGGGCGCAGCCCCGTTCATACATGCCGCCCAATATTTTTACCTTTACATTTTAATACTTTACAAGACTGGAACAATTGTGTGTGTTGCAGTTCAAAGGTGCACCCACGGTGTTGCACAGCAGCTTACTACCCATTAAGCTTTACCCGCTATTCCCAAAACATATACATACATGTGTGTTATACAGTATATATGTAAATTATATTTATATTATATATATTCTATATATATATTAATATATTTACACACACACACACATATAACATATGGAGTACTACAAGCAACAGATCACAATAGTAACAGTATTATGACAAGCCCTCTCCAATGATCCAAGACAGGAGCCGTACTTGAAACAACACATATGGCCTGACACCAAATCTGGCCCTAACTAAGGTAACTACAGGCCTGGAAATAGTTCTAGGTTCCACCATCCCACATATGAGACCAAATTGGACACAATTTTATGGGTCTTGGCTTAATATGCACAGCGAGAACATAAGAGGTTAAGTCTGAAAGATGTCTTCAACTTCAGCAATCCAAGAAGTGCCCCTCATCACAGAATATTGCTTCTCATAAGATTTATAGCGATTGTTCTATGTCTATGTGGACACAATTACTCCTAACCATACATCTTGCTCCTGGAGCCCCCATCCTATGTTTATGATTAAATTCAGGTTCCAATTCCCAGTTTGCTAAGACTATAGCCCCTGTGGAGACCACATCCTTAAGTAGATTATCAACAGCTATTTAAATGAGGACATGACCAATTTGGAAAGGGCCAGAGATCATGCACATGGGCTGCTTCTATGGTATGTAAGGCAATGGAGTCTTGAGGAGATTTTTACTTCTTGTATGACACCAAATCGGATACAATTTTTTGGATCTTGGCTTAAATCTGATGGATATCTTCAACTTCAGCAATCCAAGAAGTGTCCCTCATCACACATATTGCTTCTCATAAAAGTTATAGTGATGGTTCTTTGTGGACACAATTACTTCTAACCACGCATCTTGCTCCTGGTGCCCACATCCTATTTCTATGATTTAAATTCAGGTTCCACTTCCCATTTTGCTAAGAATGCAGCCCCTGTGGAGACCACAGCCTTGAGTAGGTTATAAAAAACTATTTAAATGAGGCTAATGACCAACCTGGAAGGAGCCAGAGATCATGCACATGGGCTGCTTCTGTGGTATGTAAGGTCTAGAACTATTTCCAGGCCTGTAGTTACCTTAGTTAGGGCCAGATTTGGTGTCAGGCCATATGTGTTGTTTCAAGTACGGTTCCTGTCTTGGAGCATTGGAGAGAGCTTGTCATAGTACTGTTACTATTGTGGAGTCAGAGGCATAATTTCAGCTCTTGGGCCCTAGTGCAAAAAGTGGAATGGTCCCCCCCTATTTACCATGCACCATTTATCATACTAGTGTCTTATTATGTGGCAGAAAGGCTTTTGGACCCCCTTTGGCAGCTGGGCCTAGTAGCGACTGCTACCTCTGCACCCCCTGCTTGGAGTCTTGAAGAGATTCGTACTTCATGTATGAGACCAAATTGGACACAACTTTATTGGTCTTGGCTTAATATGCACAGCGAGAACATAGGAGGTTAAGTCTGATGGATGTCTTTAACTTCAACAACCCAAGAAGTGTCCCTCATCACAAATATTGCTTCTCATATCAATCATCACTTTTCAGTCATCAGTTTTTATATTCGCCCTTCATATAACGCGCCAGAAAGATGCAACAAGGGCTGATTGTTGATCATGTCTTAGCTGACGCTGATGTTTGACAAACTTTTTCAAAATCGACCCTAAGGCCGTGTTCACATAGGCGCTTATGTCACCGACGATTTGTGCGCGTATTGAGCTGAACAATTCCCCGTGAATACGGGGCGGGAGGGGGGCGGGGCCGGAGCGCGGTGGGGGCGCTGCTCCCGGCCCCATAGACAATGCATTGTTTACGGCACGTCCGCCCCGTAAAATAATGTGCATGTCACTTTCCCCCCCCGCGGCGGATTCGCCGAGCGGGGAGAGACGCGGATTCCACTGTTCTCAATGAGAGCAGTGGATTACCGTAATTGCTGCCGGGATTGGCGCGTACTGAAGCGCAAATCCGGCGCGCAGTACGGCGCCAATCCCCCGCAGAAAAAAGCCGTGTAAAACGGGGCCTAAAAGGCTCACAATATGGCAACCAATTTATGTTAACAAGCTTCGCGTAACCTGTAGTAATGTATATGAAAGGAAATTGAATTCAATTTGTATAATCCACTGCTAAATCCTTAAGAAACCAGGAAATTATTTGTAGCGGTGCTGTCTCTAGGCAGGAATTGCAGTAGGATTCATAACATTGATATAAAAATTCATCTCATGCACATTTGCCAGGAAATGAATTAAACCTCCCGGCTTATTGCCTCACAAAAGCAACAGAACTTTTACTTGATCTTGTCCATAAATTATTCCTGTCCAGTATGAAGTCATTTAATGTGTCAGAGCAGAAATACATCTTCTGCTGTGTTTCTTTCCTAATTTAGAGCACTCCGGTCCATCCGACAAATCAGGAGCGAGGATAAAATCCAGGCAGATCTGAAGGACTAACCTTCTACCTGTTGTTCATGTTTTGATGAAAAACACAGAAATGTAGTTACTCTAAATAGGCTCAATGTTTCAGTTGTGAAGAATAAATGGGTGTATAAATCTCCATGTATTTATTACATGCCCGCTGGTTCGGCAGTTACCAACTTACCATGTGGCTTTTCCTGTTTGTTTGGCCATGCTGAATGCACCATGCAGCCACCTTTGATACCACCCTGTTTAGCTCCATCCATCTTTCGATCAGCTCTAAGCAGCTTTCTAGTCCCATCTACAGCAAAGCTTCTCCCAACTTGATTCTGCCCCTCCTTGCTCCTCCTTGATGGTGTGTTTAGAGGAATACAGTGCAGGGTTTCCCCCATACATAAGAAGACATGTATGATAATAGACGGGGCGAAGTAAATTTTCGGGAGACATGTATGAAAGGGGTTTTCCCACATTTCTGACATTAAAGGGGATGTATCGCTTCGTCAGTTAGCCTGTTTCAGTGCTCTCACAGCCTCTCAGTTACAGAAATTCAGGGGAGTTTCTTCCCCTCCCAGCTGAGTGTTTCTTAACCGAAGGGATGACATCATCCCCCCTTCACTGTTCATGCTGGCTCCGTGTGTCGTCCCCCCCCCTCCACATGTCACGGTGTCTCTCCCTATGCCGAGTATGTAAGAGCTGTTTACATACCACAGGCTTGCATGCGTGTTACAATTGAGTCCAGTCTTGTATAAACTCCTCCAGAGCTGTGCAGAGTGAAATGCTCTCGACCTCTAATGCTCCTTCTATGTTTAGGTACAGTCACACAATTGTGTTGTTTTCTGATTATGGAAGCCCTGCAGTGTTATTCTGTTTCTTCTGGCTGTGCAGAGTGAAAATGTGCCGGTCCCTTACTTTGAGTGAGAGGCAGGAATGCAAGCTCTGTGAATACAGCCAACCGGAGGGGGGAGGAGGGGGGCTGAACAGAATGTAAATGAGCTCTCAGCTAGTGAAATGCAAGGAGGAGGGATCCGAATAGCACTGCAGATCAGTGTAAACAGAAACAGAAGATAAGGGATCCTGTGATAACAACACAGCTTTGCTAATGACATCCAATTGCAAAGTTGCTTGTATTCACTGTCCCCTTATTCTGAAGACCATTCAATGAAATGATACAACCCCTTTAAGTGCGCCTAACATGAGTGGGCTGTGATGTATAATGCGCCAAATGAATTTGTTACATAGTTACTTAGTTTTTAAGGCAGAAAAAAGACAAGACGTCCATCCAGTTCAGCCTATTTTGCTAAAGTATTGCTAAAGTGTTGATCCAGATGAAGGCAAAACACCCCAATAAGGTAGAAGCCAATTGTCTTCATTTGAGGGAAAAATTCCTTCCCGACTCCAATCTGGCAATCGGAAAAATCCCTGGTTCAACAACCCTTCTCCAGAACCCCGGTCACCATAACTTGTTATATTATTGCACTCCAGAAATGCATCCAAACCCTTTTTGAACTCTGTTATTGAATTCACCATGACAAGTTCCTCTGGCAGAGAATTCCACAGTCTCACTGCTCTGGCAGCAAAGAATCCCTTTCTATGTTTATGTAGAAATCTTCGTTCCTCAAGACGTAGAGGACGCCCCCTTGTTCTGGATAAAGCCCTGGGTATAAATAAATCTTGGGAGAGATTTCTGTATTGGCCCTTAATATATGTAAACATATTTATCATGTCCCCCCGAAGCCGTCTTTTCTCTAAACTAAATAACCCTAACCTTGTAATCTTTCTGGGTATTGCAATCCACCCAGTCCTTTTATTTTTGGTGCTGCCTTTGTACCTGTTCAAGCTCTACAATGTCTTTCCTGTGCACTGGTGCCCAAAACTGTACACAATATTCCATGTGTGGTCTGACCAGTGACTTGTATAATGGGAGAATAATGTTCTCATCATGTGCATCTATGCCACTTTTAATACATCCCAAAATCCTATTTGCCTTGGCAGCTGCTGCCTGACACTGGCTGCTACAATTAAGTTTACTGTCCACCAGGATTCCCAAGTCCTTCTCCAGTCACTTTTACCCAGCTTTTTACCATTAAACATGTAATCATGTAATGGAATTTTCCTCCCCATGTGCATAACCTTGCATTTATCTGTGCTAAACCTCATCTGCCATTTCCCTGCCCAGGCCTCCAACTTATCCAGATCCCTTTGTAATAACATATTATCCTCTACTGTGTTGATTACTTTACAGAGCTTAGTATCATCTGCAAAGATTGATATTCTACTGTGCAATCCATGTGCAAGATCGTTAATGAAAATGTTAAAGAGGATAGGGCCCAATACTGAGCCCTGTGGTACCCCACTAATAACAGGGATCCAGTCTGAGTTTGTACCATTAATTACCACCCTTTGCTTTCTATCACTTACCCACTTGCACACATTTTCCCTCAGTCCAAGCATTCCCATTTTTCTTACCAACCTTTTATGTTTGTTAGGTGCATTGTTCGTTAGACTCGACACTTTCCAATGCGCCTACCATGAGTGCGAGTTCTGGGTGCGTCGCACCACACTCTTAACATTACACACATATATGAATGCAGGTCGGCAAAACTAGGCGCTCGGACAGGGAGACCTGTTTTATTGTGGCCCGCAGAATTGAAATGGTGCTAGATTTGCTGTTAGGGCAAAAAATGTCCCATATTTCTCAACTTCCACCAGTACAATAATAAAAAGTAATTTATTATAATTATCAAACTGTATAAAATTAAAATATTTAAATGTAATAAAAAAGTTATCACATAAAATTAATATAAAATATATAATATCCCAAATATATAAAAATATCTCCTATAAAATTTATTTACAGTTAATAGAATCTAAAACTGATTTTACATTAAATAACCCACTGATGATGTTGTTCAGATTTTACTTTTAATTTTAACTACATTAAATTTGAAATTTATTTTTGCTGCTCTCACCCTTTATTCTACATACAGCAAGAGCCAGCACAGCACAGGTATTGCTGGGACCTGTGGTCCTCCATGCAGCATCAGTACCATAGTTTCTATTCACTGACATTATTATTATTATTTATTTTAAAGCACCATTGATTCCAGTGTACATTCGAGGGGGTTACATACATAACATAAGTCAAACGAGTACAATGATAAGTGATTAATGACAATTGGCACGACAAAGGGAGAGAGGTCCCTGCCCGCGAGGGCTTACAATCTACAAGGAGGGGGAAAAGAGACAGAAGGTAGGAGGCAGACATGTTTGTGGAGGGTTTTTAGTGGCAGCAGGGTTATTGTAGGTTATAGGCAAGCCTGAAGAAATGGGTTTTCGGGTTGCTTTTGAAGCGGGTTTGGAAAGTGGGGGAGAGTCTGATGTTGTGTTGGGGCAGTGAGTTCCAGAGTGTGGGTGAAGCAGAGAGAAGTCTTGGAGACGGTTATGTGAGGAGCTGATAAGAGGAGAACGAGAGAAGGTCTGTGAGGAGCAGAGATTGCGTGAGGGGAGGTATATAGAGATTAAGGCAGAGATGTATGGAGGGGGGGAGGTCATGGAGAGCCTTGTAGGTCATGGTTAGTAGCTTGAATGAATTCATGGGAAATGGGAAGCCAGTGAAGGGATTGGAGAGGGGAGAGGCAGAGGAGTAGCGAGGAGAGAGGTGGATAAGACGGGCAGCAGAGTTGAGAATGGTTTGAAGCGGAGCAAGAGTGCTAGACGGGAGGATGTTCTAGTAGTCGAGGCGGGAGATGACAAGGAGATGGACCAGCATTTTTGTAGTGTCATAGTTGAGGAATGAGCGGATGCGAGAGATGTTTTTCAGGTGGAGGCGGCAGGCAGATGTGAGGTTTTGGATGTTTGGTTTGAAAGATAGAGCGGTCTAGGATTACCCCAAGGGCAGCGGAACTTGCGGGACAGGTGAGAGAGTGTACCCGTTGACTGAGATAGAGAGATCAGGGGCAGGGGTAGAGTTGGACGTGGAAAGATGATGAGTTCTGTTTTCTCCATATTTAGTTTTAGGAGAGTGAGGGAGAAGGAGGAAATGGACGATAGACAATTGGGATCCGGGGGGAGAGCAGATTTGGTAACATCTGGACCGGATGTAGAGTTGGGTATCGTCCGCATAGAGGTGGTAATGAAAGCGTGTGGAGGCTATGAGCTGACCGAGGCCAAGAGTGTAAAGAGAGAAGAGTAAAGGCCCCAGGACTGACCCTGAGGGACCCCAAACAGAGAGTGGCCGGGGGGAGGTGGTGGAGCGAGAATGAGAGACGCTGAATGTTCCGATCAGTGGGTACGAGAAGATCCAGGAAAGGGCCAAGTCGTGATCCCGAGGGAGGAGGGATTTGTGCGTGGGGAATGGTCGAAGTGTTCAAGCAGGGACAAGTCTAGAAGAAAGGGAAGAGTAGTGGCGTGGGGCTTTGGCAGTTTGCTAGGTCATTGGTGCCCTTGGTTAGGCGGTTTCGGTAGATGGTGGGGACAATGTTGTATTTGGTAAGAAGAGAGTTGGAGGAGGGGTGGGAGGACAGTTGAAGGTAGACGTGTCTGCTCGAGGAGTTTGGAAGCAAAAGGGAGCAGTGAGGATGGGGCGATAGTTGGACAGAGAGGAGGGTCAAGGGTTGTTTTTTTAAGGATTGCAGTAATAGTAGCATGTTTTAAAGGCGGAAGGGGAAAATGCCAGAGGTTAGTGATGGTTGAAAAGATGTGGGGAGGGCTGGGATGATAGAAGCACTGAGGTCTGAGATGAGGTGGGATGGCAGTGGGTCAAGACTACAGGGAGTGAGGTTGGATTTGGACAGTAGAGAGGAAAGGTTGTCAGGAGTGAGTGTGGGGACGCAAGTTAGGGGGGAAAGAGCAGTTTGCAAGAGTGAGAGGCGGTGGTGGGACTGCGGGATGAAGCTTTCTCTGATGTGGTTGATCTTCTGAAAGAAGTGAGTGGCAAAGTTGTCTGCTGAAAGGAGGGATGGTGGAGGAGGTGCTGGTGGATGGAGAAGAGAGTTGAAGATTTTGAATAATTGTCTGGGGTTGTGGGGACAGGGAGGATATGAGAGTGGTGAAATAGTCTGTTTGGCTTTGAGGTGGGGTTGCAGATTTAAATGTATGCAGTGATTGTTTGTATGAGGTAAAGTCATCGGTGGAGCGACTTTTCTTCCAGCGGCGTTCTGCAAATCTGGAAGCTCACCTCAGCTGTTTAGTGGAGTTTGTGTGCCAGGGTTGTCTGTTGATTTTGCGGGTTCTGTTGTGGGTGAGAGGAGCGACTGAGTCAAGGGTGGTGGTGATTGTGTGGGTGTAGAAAGTGGTGGCTGCGTATGGGTCATTAAATGAGGAGATGGTAGAAAGAGTCGCAAGAGAGTCAGGAGAGTGAGATGTTTGAGGATTTGTAGGTTCCCGGCGGGGTCAGTACTGGATATGAGACAGAGGAGCAGGTGGGGTTGAGATGGTGGAAAAGGTAAGCAAAGGTTGTGGTTAGATAAGAGGTGGGGGGAGTTTGGGGAAGTCAGATAGGGGGGAGAGGCGGGTGAAGATGAGGTCCAGTGTGTGTCCATCTTTATGAGTGGCTCCTGAAGTCCACTGGGAGAGTTCGAAGGAGGAACAGAGTGAAAGGAGTTTGTTGGAAGCAGAGTGGGGGGTGTCGATTGGAATATTGACGTCTCCCATGATGATAGTGGGGATGTCGGTGGAAAGAAAGTGGAGAAGCCAGGAAGAAAAGTGGTCGAGAAAGGCGCTGACAGGGCATGGCGGTAGATGCGGTAGATAACAGCCACTTGCAGGTTGGAGGGGGCGTAGATGCGGACAGAGTACACCTCAAAGGAGGAGAGTGTGAAGGAAGGCAGAGGTGGAGTGGGGACAAAGGAACAGGTGTCAGACAGGAGGAGGCCGACACCTCCGCCATGCTTGTTACCAGGGCGAGGAGTGTGGGTAAATTGGGGGAACGCTAAGAGAGGTGCGGTGGGGAGACAGTGTCAGAGGGGGGTCAGCCAGGTTTCAGTCAGACCAAGGAAGAGTAAGTTGCGTGAGATGAACAAGTCATGTATGTAGGAAAGTATATTACATACAGACCGTGCATTCCAGAGAGCTCCAAGGAGAGGGACATGCTGTTCTAATGACTTTTCTTTTATTTCCAGCCTATCTGTAGCCTTTATACATGTTTGGCGCATTACCAATGTGCCTAAGTTCGGTAATGGGTCAAACACACAGGCGAGGCGCAGGGAACTGTAGACACCATTAGTGTCTGGTTTATAGTGTATATAATGCCTGAATGGAAAGTGGTTTTTGTGCACTCATAAATGGTGTCTGGT